>CM059189.1:74169463-74352122 GCA_030323885.1 Branchipolynoe longqiensis | reverse complement strand
CCAAATTGGCAGAGCTCGGGACACGGGGAATCGAACCGCTAACCCTCAGATTAGGAGTCTGACCTAGAAAAAAGTCAGACACTCTAACCACTCCGCCACAGAGAACGCCACTAGTGCAGTGAGTCGGTGAATAGTTGGCGCAGTGAGCGGGTAGCAGTTTGCCCATTAAGTCATTGAATGGTCGAGTGGAATTCTAGTGCAGTGAGTGGGTGGTCATTTGGCACAGTGAGCGGGTAGCAGTGTATACATTGGGAGTTTTGATTTTGCAAATATTTATAACCATTTCAGTGTATAGGATACGAATCCTAATGTAGTTGCCAACTTCTAATAAGTTCCCAAAAGCATTGTAAGTGCGAATGTATTATAGAAATATCACCCTCACATGGTAAGTCCTATCTTGCTTACACGCTGTACTGAACACTCAATATCACGTGACTAGAAAAAAAATCACCTCTCAGGCTGGTATCACTGTCTACCCGCCCGCCTTATACCAGTTAGAAGCACATCAAGTGTACACACTCTCAATTTAGACAGCTCCAATTGAAAATCACTTCTCCATTAAGGGACCTCCTACCAGGAACCCCTGTTCACAATCAATAGGGAAGTGGAGGACGGCACATTCAGTTTAGTGAGTAGAGGCAGTGAGGGCGGCAGTTGGAGGAGTGGCCGGCGGGGGAGGAAGGAGAGAAGGGGGAGGAAGAGGGGAGAAGGATGGGATGGGAGGGAGGAGGAATGGTGAAAGAGGGTGGAAGTGGTGGAAGTGGAGAAAGGGGAGGAAGGAAGGAGAAGGAGAGGGAGGGGAGGAAGGGGAGTAAGGAGGGGAGTGGAGGAAGGGGAGGAAGGACGGGAGGGGAAGGGGAGGAAGGGGGATGGAGGGGAAGAAGGGGAGGGAGCGTAGGGGAGGAAGGGGGCGAAGAGGTGGAAGTGGTGGAAGTGGTGGAAGGGGACGGTGGAAGGGGAGGGGTGGAAGGAACGGGAGGAAGGGGAGGGTCGGAGGCAATGTGGAGGGTGTCGGAAGGCATTGTGATGGTGCATGAAAGTGTGGGAGGAAGATGCCAGGCGTAGGAGACAGTGAAAGGTAGGGGGATGTAGGAGGCAGTGGGAGGTGGTCTGAGGCAGTGGGAGGTGGTCTGAGGCAGTGGGAGGTGGTCTGAGGCAGTGCGAGGTGGTCTGAGGCAGTGGGAGTGTACTGAGGCAGTGCGAGGTGGTCTGAGGCAGTGAAAGGTGGTCTGAGGCAGTAGCAAGCTGGACGGGGCGGTGGCGAGCTGTTCGGGGCGATGGCGAGCTGTCGAGCTGTACGAGGCGGTGGCGAGCTGTACGAGGCGGTAGGAGGGAGTAGAAGACAGTGCGCGGTAGTGAGAGGGCAATGGGAGGCAGTGAAAGGGAGTAGATACAGTAGAGGGGAGTTAACACACATTGGGTGGGCAGTGGATGACATGAAAGGGCAGTAGGATGTAATGGGAGAGGCCGTGAGAGGTGGTGGGAGGCGTTGAGAGGTGATAGGAGGCAGTAGGATGGAGTGCGGGAGGGTGTGGGGGTGGGGGGGACAGTAGCCATGGTAGAAGGTTGGGGGACGCAGTGGCTGGCAATGAGGGGAGAGCTAGTGAAGGGTTGGGAGAAGCAGTGGGAGGTAGTAGACATAACATAGACAGTACTGGTGGTCAGTAGAGGCAGTATATATAGTAAATTAGTATGGACATTGTGTAAACAGTAGTGATGGTCAGTAGAGGCAGTGGGAGGCAGTATACATTGTATCAACAGTAGTGGTAATCAGTAGAATCAATGTAAGGCAGTGTACATTGTATAGATAACAATAGTGGTCAGTGGAGGCAGTAGACATAGTATATACAGTATACATAGTAAATTAGTATAGACATTGTGGAATCAGTAGTGATGGTCAGTGTAGGCAGTGAGAGGCAGTCACACCTTCATGCGCCATCACGTTGCCTCCGACACCCTCCACTATAGTATAGAGAAAGGGGGAGTCTACAGGAGGGAGTGGGAGGTGGTTGGAGGTAGTCGAATACACCAGTCACTTCTTACATGAAGCTGGTGAACCAGGCGGATGTGGAAATGGAACATCAATGCTGTATGCAACAGTCCAGGCAAGGTGTGTGTTGTGGGAGGGGGGTAGAAGGGGAGATTGGGGTTAGGTGCCTACTTACCAAGCGCCATCACCCTTATATGGCTGCCATAAAGTGACCCGTGTGCCCAGCCCGGGTCCTAAAACCTCACTCATGCAGGGCGCCCAATGCCTGGAGCCGTCGTTTAGGGACTGCACCGCATGAGGACCAACTTTGTCGATATCGTTCATATTAGTTGTTTCTCTTATCTGACCTGCTATTCCGCGCAGTGAGGGTGGGAGGGAGGGGGGGGGGAGGGAGGGGGAGGGAGGGGGAGGGAGAAAGGGAGGGAGGGAGGGAGGCTCTGATGTGGTGGGTGTGCTTGTGTGGCTGGATTTGTGACGACTGAGTGTCGGTACACTGCACGGCTCTGGTCATCGGCTTTTATAGATTACGCGGCTATCCGGTTGTGAGTGACGGCGATTTGATAAATAAAGTACGCAGGTGACATTTCTATATCTAGGGTTTAGACATGTTAGGATTGAGTCATGTTATGTTTATAGGAAAAGCACTTAACTCCTGTTAACTGTTTGGCTTCGTTGTCAAATTAAATAGCAGCATGCACATTGAGTCACTGAGTGGTCGAGTGGAATTGTAGTGCAGTGAGTGGGTGGACATTTGGTGCAGTAGAGGGTTGCAGTTTGCATATTGAATCCTGAGTGGTCGAGTGGACTTCTAGTGCAGTGAGTCGGTGAATAGTTGGCGCAGTGAGCGGGTAGCAGTTTGCACATTGAGTCATTGAATGGTCGAGTGGAATTCTAGTGCAGTGAGTGGGTGGTCATTTGGCACAGTGAGCGGGTAGCAGTGTATACATTGGTTAATTTAGTGGTCGAGTGGAATTCTAGCGCCAGGGATGATATTTTTCCGTTTTTAAGCGGATTTCCGGTTTTTTTTCACAGCGTGGGGGCGTTTTTGATATAGGTATAAAGGGAAATTTGCCGTCAGGATAATAATCTTTGCTCGATTTCGTGTTTTTTTTGACTGCGACCACTATCAGGGATTTTGTCCACAGCCTGGTTATCGTTTTGATATAGTTGTAAGGGAAATTTGCTGTTGGGATAATAATCTCAGTTTAATTTCCGCTTTTTGTTGTCTGAAACCACTATAAAGGATTTTGTTCACAGCCTTGTGGCTTTTTTTTTTATATAGGTGTAAACGGAAATTTGCTGTCGGGATAATACTTTCGGCTTGATTTCCTCTTCTTTTTTTTTTGGCCTGAAAACATTATCATCCCTGAGTGCAATGTGTGGATGGATATTTGGCACATTGAGTGGACAACCATATAAAATGTGATGCTTTTATCAGACCATGCAGCTTTGATAATTTCACCAGTCTCTAAGTTGGATGCACAGAAACAAATCTAGGTCGGTTGTTTTGGTTTTGAATATTTAATTAACACTTTCATCGAACTAGACAGCTTTAACCAGGCTTGCAGTGGTGGTGAGACAACTATTTACATGAGTCAAACCAATGACTTAAAAATTGATACTTGTCACTTCCTAGCCAGGTGCTCGGCATTATTAGGGCAGGGCAATGACTGGTGTGCTCAGTGTCAGGATAATGTGACTGAGTGGGAGACCAGCTCATGGTGCTGGCAGCCCTGTTTCCCAGTTGGACAGCACTATTTTTTATTTATTTATTTTTTGTGACAAGTTTTTTATTCTGCCCATAACGTATAAGCTCCCGTGAGGGTGCTTGTTTTCAACGCTGGACAGCTGTGGTACTGGATTGGTCTGGTCCCGCACTAAATTCGCCATGAGTGGGAGGCGGTGGGAGGTGGGGGGAGGGGGTGAGAGGTGATAGGAGGCAGTAGGACGGAGCGAGAGAAGGTGGGGGTGGGGGACAGTAGCCATGGTAGACGGTTGTGATACGCAGTGGCTGGCAATGAGGGGAGAGATAGTGAAGGGTTGTGAGAAGCAGTGGGAGGTAGTAGACATAACATAGACAGTACTGGTGGTCAGTAGAGGCAGTATACAGAGTAAACAAGTCGGTACCCATCCTCATATGACCTTAGATGTTGATAGGACATAAAACAACAACAAACAAACAAACTTGGTTTCTTTCACAATTGGAAGCAGAAGAAGATGATGATAACTGATGCCCCTGGGGAGATAAATACAAAATACGGAAATAATGGAAATGACGCCTACGCTGTGGGTGGTGACAGATGTGTGTTTGCATCAATAGCTGTGTGGAAGTGAAAATAAATTAAATGAAGACGAATGTCGTCTGCATTGCTGGTTTCCTGCTGCTCCTCGAATTTGACAGATGAGAAAAGAAAAGAAAGAAAAACACAACTAACTGGAGGAAGGAGTAAAAGGAAAGAGTGTAAGGACCCGTAGGGCTGTACACTTGGTACTGACATCCAAGTACTATCAGGCCACAATTAGAGCTTTGCATTCCGAGTTTTGTGTTCGCTGGTTCTTAGTTGGTTGTTGGAGTTTCACGTCATAAACTTGTGACCGTGCCGACTTATGAAGACTTTATAGTGCTGCCCCCGTCCTGATATGACCTTAGATGTTGCTAGGACGTGAAACAACAACAAATAAACAATAGTGCTGCCCCACTGGGAGAACAGGCCGCCAGCACCATGGCCTGCTATCTGACTCAGTCACATTATCCTGACCAGTCAAGCAGTCCTTGCCCTATGCAAATAATGCTGATCGAGTGCTTATGAAGCGAGAAGTATACATTTTTAAGTCTACATTTCTAACTGTCACATGTAAGTACCCGTCCTGATATGACCTTTGATGTTGCCAGTACGTTAAACTCCAACAACCAACCAACTAGAGATCTCCTAACTCTTTCATAGTTCATTTTGAACAGAGGAAGCACATGGTTGCTGATGACCATGACAGGTTATGATTCTTGCCATGTATTGTTTTGTAGTGTTGATTGTACTGAAATAGTCTTAGCAAATATTTCACATTAGATCAATTAAATTTATATGGACATTTTTAACACAAGAAGCACATGGTTCCTGGCGACCATAACTGGTTATACTTATTGTCAACATTTGTTTCAAATGTATATTGCAATCAAATCGTCCTAGCAGATATTTTACATTAGATAAAATGACGAGTTCAGGCGCAAAACTCTGTAAACACCAACCGCAACATTTAATTAAAATAAAAGAATGTTATCTGAAGATAATTTTAATTCTCACGAATTCCACTTTTCCTGTGAGGAAGCGATTATGGAGCAATGAACAAACAAAAATAGGAATGTAAAAAAATTAAGTTTTTGAAGGTTAGATTCCAATGTTTATCTCAATTTTCAAATTGGTGCTTACGTGGTTTTGCACCGGAACTCCTCAAATACACTTTTATGATAATTTTCAACCCAAGAAGCACATGGTTCCTCATGACCATAATTGGTTATCGTTCCAGCCATAAATTTGTTTCTAATATAGATTGCAGTGAAATTTTCCAGGCAAATATTTTATATTCGATACAACACCACTTCCTGTATGTATGTTCAGCAGGCCCCACTCCCCACTATCTGACAACTACTGACTGACAACCTAACTAAGGAGTCCTTACTTTGGTCACCCAAAACCTGATCTAATTAGTAACCATGGTAACACTTGTGTGCAGGGAGCAGCTACACCCCCCCACCCACCCCCAATGTACCGCCCACAATCACCAGCCACACTCTCTATGAACATTGTCATTATGCATTGCATCCTTTCTGTATCTGACGTGCTTACTGAATCAGTATTCTGGATTGATGTAGTGTGCTGTGCTTCTCCAGTGAATCCACTCCCCACGGGATGGCCGCATGAGTTAGAGCGTCCGTCTCCTGTGTTGGTAGATCGTGGGGTCGTTGGTTCGAACCCTGGTCGAGTCAAACCAATGACTTAAAAATTGATATTTGTCGCTTCCTAGCCTGGCGCTCAGCATTATTAGGATAGGGCAAGGACTGGTTGGCTCAGTGTCAGGATTGTGACTGAGTGGGATATCACGTCATGGTGCTGGCAGTCTGGTCTTTCAGTGGGGCAGCACTATAAAGTCGCCATGAATGCGCACTGTCACAAGTCGGTACCAGTCCTGATATGACCTTAGATGTTGCTAGGACGTAAAACAACAACAAACAAATACTCCCCACTCCTTCCTTGACCAGGAGCCTGACTACTAGCCTGCAACCGGACGCGGTAGCCGAATCGGTAGAGCGAACGCCACGCGTGCGGAATGTCGGGAGTTCAATTCCAGGTCAAGTCAAAGCAGTGACTTACAAAATTGATACTTGTCGCTTCCTAGCCTGGCGCTCAGCATTATTAGGATAGGGCAGGGACTGGTTGGCTTGCGGTCAGAATAATGTGACTGAGTGGGATAGCAAGCCATGGTGCGGGCGGGCTGGTCTTCCAGTGCCAGTGGGGCAGCATTATAAAGTCACCATGAGTGTGCACTGTCACAAGTCGGTAGACATCCTGATATCTACTTAGATGTTGCCAGGACGTAAAACTCCAACAACCAACCATCCAGTGGCCTGCTGGCTAACAGCTTATATATCTCATAAGCCAAACCCCATTCAAAACATTTAAAAAGTGAGAAATAAAAATTGCCTGAAATATCTAGTACATAAAGTCTAGGTTAGACACTAGCAATGGGACACTATCTGAAAACGCGCCACGTGACTACTGATGTGACTTGTTTGTATTAACAATGTGCTCTAGAGGCGTCGTTAAATAAAACAAGCATTTTTGTTGTTAACATCAGTAAATAGTTTCACCACACTACTCCAACTTATATATAATGGAAATGTGATTCAAAATGTAACGCATTCATGCGAGACTTGCCGAATAATGAACATTAATTGCTCAAACATGTGAGACTTGCCAAATAATGAACATTAATTGCTCAAATTAAGATCTCACTTGCTAATAAATATAAACACCTGTGACCAAACTGTACTAAATATACTTGTTCTTATGGCTGTATCTATTACCAGATATATATGTACATAAGTATCACTATTAAAGCAGAACCCCCCCCCCCCCCACACACACACACACACTTCCCTCACTCAATTACTTACCTCAGCCATACCATAATAGCCGCACAATGTTTGCAGCGACCCACCATCCTAGCCCATAACACTGAACTTATTATGGCTAACCCACTGACACACTAACCCCCTTCACAATCTACTAATATGCCCTATCTAAGTACCCGTTTATCTACCTGTTTACAATGTAATGTAAAAAGGCCATAAGACCTGAGCCTCGGCGCTGAAAAAAATTGTATATTCTGATGAATAAACTGTTTTAGCAACAACAACAACAAAAGTCTGGGAGACCAGTGGCCCAGTGCTAAAATAAATATATATTCGGATGAATAAACATTTACAAAGAAAACCTCCAAGGAAATATCGTAACAGACCGGCAGCCTGGTCTCCCAGTGGGGGCACCACTACAAAGTGGCCATGAGTGTGCACTGTCACAAATCTCCGCGCACCCGTCCTGATATGGCCTTGGATGTAGCCAGGATGCAAAACCCCAACAAACAAACCAAAATGAGGCGACTGAATTGGTAGTGCACTTTGATGGTGCCTTTATAATGCGGCCTGATAGAGATACAATGGCATGATTTCTAACTTTACAACGCCTATCCGACTCAGTCACTTTATCCTAACTTTGGGTTAACCAGTCTTTGTCCTATCCTATCAATGCCAAGCGCCATGCTAGGTAGCGACAAGTGTCAATTTTGTATGTCTTTGTTTTGACTCAGCCGGGACTTGATCTCATGACCTCATCACAGGGGAGCCCCCACCCACTCGGTCATATCGATCGGTTTATATATATCGTATATGTCCCAATAGAAGCACGCTACCCAATAGAAGCACGCATCCGATTTCAAGATTGAAAGCCTGCACAAATTTACAATTATATTCAGACTGAATTCACATAAAATAAGACAGTCCCGCTTTATTGAGAGGAATAACAAAAACAAATAAAATTGTACGATCATATTCAGACTGAATGCACATACAATAAGACAATCCCACTTTATTTCAGGGGCACGACAAAAACGAATCCATGAAATTCTTTAACTTTGAATAGATGTGCATCCATGTGTCTGCACTCGCACAGTGTGCATCTATTGGGTTTGTTTGTTGTTGTTTTACGTCCTAGCAACATCTAAGGTCATATCAGGACGGGTACCGACTTGTGACAGTGCGCACGCATGGCAACTTTATAGTGCTGTCCCACTGGAAACCAGGCCGCCGGCACCATGACGGATCTATTGGGACATATACGGTATATATATATTGCACTATATATAGCAGCATACCTAGTATAGTGATAGCTATGATTGACTCTCCGTGACTATATAACCGACGAGTGACGGCCACCGAGCTGCGACCGGAAGTGGTAGTTGAGTCGGTAAAGTGCAGGGTTCTCATGTGGAAGGTTGAATCCCAGCCGAGTCAAACTAATGACTAATAATACTGATTCTTGTCATTACCTAGCCGAGCGCTTGTCATTAATAGGATAGGACAAGGACTGGTTAACACAGTATTAGGATGATGTGACTGTAGGATATCGGGTCATAGTGCCAGCACCCTGGTCTCCCAGTGGGGACAACGTTTTGATATAATCACCATGAGTGTGCACTGTCACAAGTCTGTACCCGTTCTGATATCACCATGTCCTGATATGGGCATAGATGTTGCCAGGACATAAAACTCCAACAACCGTGATGTGACCATATAGGTTTTTTGTTTTTTTTGGTGATGAATTTATTTACCCTGCTCATAACGGATAAGTGTGTTAACACTTGTTTTCACCGCTGGGCTGCACTAATTCAATTTGATTTATATGTTGCTATGATGGGTTGTGTTATGTGTGATGTTATGGATTTTGTTATGGGTTGTGTTATGTGTGGTGTTATGCCTGATATTTTGTCTTATTGCCAAGAACCACATGAAACACACATTGTTAGCCAATGATATATGGTAACCTTCAGCTGGCCTTTAGCTATGTAATTGTTTTGGCAGTCATTGGGGGCATAATCGATTAATCAACTCGGGTCACCCGAGCCACTTTTTGGCACATGCGCACATCCTACAGACTCGGGTTGAATAAACGAATACGCTTCTCCATGCTCGGGGTGGAAAAAATGGTGACTTAATCTAAAACTTAATAATAATTTTTACTAACTGATACAAGTACAGCAAAATAGGATTTAAAGTATTTTATGATTGTATAAGCTGGGAATCTGGGTTATTAAAAAAACGCATCATTAAAACAACACATAGGACTTGTACCGGTAGCTGTTATCCTATAGGTACCAGCGCAGATGTGATGTCATCGCTCCTAGCAAACCCCAGCCAAGAGGTGGGTTACTTGGGTCGTGTCGTTTTGCACATGGCACATGTATTTGTCGACTCTACTCGCGGTGTTCGATTTGAAATTCTGACGACTCGGGTGACCAGAGTCGCCCGGTACAATAACAGGATCAGCCGGGTTAATCGATTACGGCCTGCATGTCTGATCTAGTAAGGTGGGTAATGTGAGCTGATGTCGGAGACAGATATTACTGAATGGCTGACAGGTAATCGTTAGTGGGACTGTGGTGTATACAGTGAGTATGCGGGGCTATGGTTGGTTGGTTGGTTGTTGGAGTTTTACATCCTGGCAACATCTAAGGTCATATTATGATGGGTACCAACTTGTTACAGTGCACACTCATGACAACTTTATAGTCCTGTCCCACTGGGAAATCAGGCCGCCAGCACCATGACCTGATATCCACCCAGTCACATTATCCTGACACTGAGCACACCACTCATTGCCCTATCCTAACAATGCCGAGTGCCAGGGTAGGAAGCGACAAGTACCAATTTTGTAAGTCATTGGTTTGACTCGACCAGGAATCAAACTCCCGACCTTCCACACGGTAAGCCTGCACTCTACCCATTCGGCCACCACGTCCGGTCGGGCGCGGCTATGGTGAGTGAGTAGTGTTGTGTAGAGAGGGAACAGTAATGCAATGAGTGAGTTAGACATAGGCGATTGATTGAATCGGTGGAATTGGTGCAGTGAGCGGAGCAGGGGCATAGCTCAGGCAATAGAGTGTCCATATGTGAAGATGCGGTTCATCCAATCGATCCTGCTCACTGGACATATTTATTTGCAATTTGTGCTATTTTCCGTTCCAACCAGTGGTCCACAACGGGTTCATCAAAGGCTGTCCTGTCTGTGGGAGAGTGCATATAAAAGACACCTTGCTGCTTATCGAACAGAGTAGCCTATCTGGATTTCCTCCGAAGAAATATGTCAGAATGACCATATGTTATACCCCTGTCACATTACAACGCTTCTTGCCGGTGCGCCGCCAGTGCGCAAAATCACTTTTAATCGTCGAGACTCGTCAAACTTTTCAGCGTCACCGCAACATATTGGTAGCGTGCGGCCGACGTTGTGAGAAAAGAAACAAAAAAGTTTGCCGCAGCATCCTAACATGGCCTTAGATGTTGCTAGGACATAAAACAACAACAGACAAAAAAAGCAACAGTTTGGCGCAACATGTGGGAACGACCCTCATGCGCGCGCGGCGTATGCCTAGCGTTCACATAACGTTATTCCAGCATGTTTAATGTATCTCGACGTGCCCCTAACGTCGCCATAATGTTGGCACCCGCGCATTGTCACACGTCAAAAGTTTTGTACAAGCACACAACTTCACCGATTCCCTGACGCACGCTGCTGACCCTCGGCGACCGTCGCCGTCCATCAACGAATACCAACGCGCGCCTAACGCGCGTGTAACACTTCCTGACATATCCCGACGTTGCGCCAAAAAATCACATACGTCGACGCGCGTTGGCGAGAAGCATCGTAATGTGACAGCCCCATTAGACGTCCAAGAGCCAATGATAACAATCAATGTGCTCTAGAGGCGTCATTAAATCAAACAACAACACGGTGTTGTGAGCAGGTTAGGATGTGATTTAGTGAACAGGTGGCAGACTGTGGTGAGCTGGTGGGTGGAACTGTGATGAAGTGATTGGTTGGGACTGTAGTGATTGAGTCAGCGACATCTTGCCTAGTGATTGAGTTAATGATGGGGTGGGGTGCTATAATTGTAAGTCGGTATGCACTGACAAGATGCAGTGAGCTGGTAGTAGTTTGCACGTTGACTGGTCGGGTGGAATTATAGTGCAGTGTGTGGGTGGATATTTTGAGCTTTGATCGATCGGGTAGCAGTGTGCATATTGAATGGTCGAGTAGAATTCTAGTGTAGTGTCTGGGTGGATATTTTGGGCTTTGATCGATCGGGTCGCAGTGTGCATATTGAATGGTCGAGTAGAATTCTAGTGAGGTGTCTGGGTGAATACTTGGAGCATTGAGCAGGTAGCAGTGTGCACCTTGAGTAGTTAAGTGGTCAACTGGAATTGCAGTGAAGTGAATGGGTGGTCATGGCGCAATTAGCGGGTAGCAGTTTGCACGTTGGGGTATTGAGTGGCCGAGTGGAATTTTAGTGCAGTGAGTGCGTGGATATTTTGTGCAGTGAGCGTGTAGCAGTGTGTACATTGATTCATAGAGTGGTCGAGTGGAATTCTAGTGCAGTGAGTGGGTGGATATCTGGCGCAGTGAGCGGCTAGCAGTGCATTGAGTGATTGAGTGGTCGAGTGGAATTGCAGTGCAGTGTGTAACATTGTAACCAGTGTGCGAGTGTGTATATATATATATATATGTGTCTGCAGGAACCAGCATGCGTGAATGTCTTGGAGGAGCTCCCATGCAGTGTCTGAGGTGCCAATGTGTACACTGAGGCAGACTGTAGTGATTGAACGAGCCGTGTAGTCTGCACAGAATCGGTTCCTCATGCATGTCAATTGCAACCAAGTACCACTGACTGCAGCGAAGCAACTTTCAGGCAGAGCAGACGACAATCGGAACTGCATGGCGGATGGCTTAACCCATACCAACGGAAACAAAGCCAATTGGTGAATGCCGTGTCATCCCCGCCCCCCACCCCCACACCCAGGGAGGCGGGCCCGGCGCACGGGCTCCCCGCTATGCCAAAGTAAGTAAGGCACCTGCAGCGACTGCCTTCAGCCGGAGGGGGGGGGGGGGGAGGGGAGGTGGAGGTGGGAGGGAGGGAGCTGGGACAAGGAGAAGCAGCAGTGTGGGTAGATAAAGGATTCATCCGGTACTCGCACTACACGGGTGAATACCAACCCTATATAAAAACGGTCGAAAAAGTGGGTTAATGAATTGAGAGCCTAATTTCACAATCTAAGAAGCAACAATTATTCTTTACATATGTCTTATTGATAGCTCGCTACCTTTAAGTTGAAAAATATAATATAATATCTCGTTTAATAAGATTTAAAAGTGAAATCGACGGCGTTCTGCGGCCGCCAACTTGTCTTTTTGCATTCTCTCCCATTTCACAAAGTCTGTGCCGATATAAGTAACCATTTGACACTGGAGGCAGGCATTCTACTTGCTGTTCCATACTAAAGCTATTTACGCGCGTATTTACAATACGTTGTCGTTCACCCGTGTACTATAAGTATGGGGTGAATCTTTTATCTACAGTGTGGGGTGTCTATTGAGGGCGTGAGGTTTGAAGGCGGTTGGGGAGGGTGGGGAGGGAAGGGGCGGGAGGGGAGGTGGGGAGGAGGGCTGGAGGGGCGAGGGTGCGATGGAGCTCGGTGAGGAGAGGGAAAACAGCAATTGGGGGGTGTGGGGTATATTGGGGTGTGAAAATGGGAGGCGGCTGGGGAGGGTGGGGAGGGGAGGGGGTAAGACGAAGGGCAGGAGGAGGGGGAGGGAGGAGAGGGGGGGGGAGGTGGAAGGAGCTGGGAGAATGAAAGGCAAGCGGTGTGGGGTGGGGTGAAGGGTGTATTTAGGGTGTGAGGTGGTGGAGGCGGCTGGGGGAGGGTGGGGAGGGAGGGGGGGCTGGGAAAAGGAGAAGCAGCGGTGTGGGGTGTATTGAGGGTGTGAGGTGTTGCAGGCGGTTTGGGGAGGTTGGGGAAGGAGTGTGCAGGAAGGAGGGAGAGAGGAGGGAGGGTGGGAGGGAGCTGAGAGAAGGAGACGCAGAGGTGTGGGGTGTATTGAGGGTGTGAGGTGGTGGAGTCGGCTGGAGGAGGGTGGAAAGGGAAGGGCAGGAGGGAGGGGCAGGAGGGAGGGAGGATGGAGGATGGGAGGCAGCTGGCAGAAGGAAAGGCAGTGGCGTGGGGTGCTTTGAGGGTGTGGAGGCTGAGAAGGCTGGGGAAAGGAGAGGCAATGGTTTCGGGTTTTATATCTAGTGTATGGTGTATGGTGTGTGGTGTGTGGTGTGTGGTGTGTGGTGTGTGTGGTGTGTGGTGTGTGGTGTGTGGTGTGTGGTGTGGAGTATGTGGGTGTGGATGTGTATTTAGGGTGTGGGGTGGAGGGGGCTAAGGACACTGATATGGTAGAGCCTGGTGTGACTGTTGGGAAGGTAAGCTAGGCATATTAAGGTGGCTGCCCCTGTGGTTGTAGACGCAGATGTGTATTGCGGGTGTGAGGTTGGTGATGTAGCATGGTGGTATAATTTGTAGAAGGGTGTATCGTTTGGAGGTGTAATTTGCTGGTGTAGTTTGATGGTGTAGTTTGGTGGTGTAATTTTGTGGTGTAACTTGGTGGTGTATTTTGGTGGTGTAATTATATGGTATAATTCGGTGGTGTAGCTTGGTAGTATAATATTGGTGGTGTAACCCGGTGTTATTTCTTGATGGCGCTTGATGGTCATGTACTTTGGTAGTGTACCATAATTAGACAATGACACAGCATATTAGTTTAAAGTTGGGTTTAATTTTCAAGCACCAGCAGGTAAGGTTTTGATCAGTACAAAGTTCAATTTAGCAACAAGTTCAATTACAGGGAGGTCAAGAAGCGTTTGACCCTAGCCCTTAATAATGTTACATAGGGGTGGGCGGGTGGCAATTTTTCAGGCTAATCAGTGTCCTCCTTGTGCCTGTGTCGATGTGAGCTCTCTGCCACTGAACCTGGCCTTATATACGCTCACAAGGTTGATTAGTTCAGGAATTCGACTGCAGATGGCAGGTCAGGAGCATTAGTTAGGTAATCAGGTTTTGTATTTTGAAAGTGAATATAGGCGGCACTAGCGTACAAGGCATATCGTTCCTCGGTAGGTGTCAGCATAGGCCTTCTTAGTTACTATGAGGCTATGGCTGTGTCCGAATGTCAAATTACCCGTGTTGCCGAACATCACATGTGGCATGGCAGTGTCTGACTCGGTACTGTGACCTCTGTAGAGAAGTACTCAGCAAAATAATACCGCGGGTGTGGGCCGGTAGGTGATGGGTGTGTGGGGAGTGGAGCGGAGGCTTTGGCTAGACACACAGGACTGGTGCCAAGGAACTGGGGTGGCTGTAGGTGAGTCAGATGGGCGCACTGTGGAGAAGTGATGGGTGGTAACATGACAGAGGTGCCCGCAACATTGTGGGATGCAGCTGTGGGAAGTAGATGTGGGAAGAAGCTGTGGGAAGCAGCTGTGGGAAGCGGCTGTGGGAAGAAGCTGTGGGAAGAAGCTGTGAGAAGCAGCTGTGGGAAGAAGCCGTGGGAAGAAGCTGTGTGAAGCAGCTGTGTGAAGCAGCTATGGGAAGAAGCTGTGGGAAGAAGCTGTGGGAAGCAGTTGTAGGAAGCATATGTGGGAAGCAGCTATGGGAGGCATATGCGGGAAGCAGCTGTGGGAAGCAGCTGTGGGAAGCAGCTCTGGAAACAGCTGTGGCAAGCAGTTGTAGGAATCATATGTGGGAAGCAGTTATGGGAATCATATGTGGGAAGCAGCTGTGGGAAGCAGCTGTGGGAAGCAGCTCTGGAAGCAGCTGTGGGAAGCAGCTGTGGGAAGCAGCTGTGGGAAGCACCTGTGGGGATCAGCTGTGTGAAGCAGCTTTGAGAAGCAGATGTGGGAAGCAGCTGTTGGAAGCAGCTGTTGGAAGCAGCTGTTGGAAGCAGCTGTGGGAATAATCTGCCGGAAGCAGCTGTGAGAAGCAACTATGGGAAGCAGCTGTGGGAAGCGGCTGTGGGAGGCAGCTTCCTTCACGTCCCCACACCCACTACTGAACCAGTGCCAAAACAGGTGTAGTGTAGGGATTGCGTGAGGCAATGGTCTGATCAATGGGAGGATACGGCTAGTACAATAACAGGATCAGCAACAACTCTCTGTCTCAGAACAGACCTGGTGGCCGAATGAGTTGAGCATCCGTATCCTGTTTTGGGAGATCGGGGAATCTGAACCTATGAGTTTGTGGCTTCGAACCCTGGTCGAGTCAAACCAATGACTTAAAAATTGATACTTGTCGCTTCCTAGCCAGTTGCTTGGCATTATTAGGAATGGGTGGCTCGGTGTCAGGATAATGTGACTGAGTGCGATATCAGGTCATGGTGCTGGCAGCCTAGTCTCCCAGTGGTGCAGCACTATGAATTGACCATGGTTGCATGCTGTCACAAGTCGGTACCCATTCTGATATAACCTTAGGGGTTGCTAGGACATAAAGCACCAACAAACAAACGAGCGACAACTTCCAAGATCCATGTTGAACAGTATTTTCCCTATTCAAATTCCATCCTGATATGACCTTAGATGTTGCCAGGACGTAGGAGTCTCGGCGCTGACACATGTATGTTCTGATGAATAAACTGTTTCACCACACACAAAAAGACACTCACAAATACCAAACCACTAAGCCTATTCAAGTTAAAGCGGCATAGTCTGATGAAGCATCAAATGTTCAAAAGCAAAACAAGTATCTAGAATTGATTCTAGAATTGATACTGATGCACATATTAAACATTTGTTGCCGCGTTGGCGGTCATTTAATAGAACCTGTTACTGCTGAAGCATGCCTATGGTGTCAGAGTTTTGGTATGTTTGCCGAAGCCAAATTTACATGCTTGCATTTAAAATATCTCAAAACATAGCCATTTAAGATAAAAGTCACTCCAAACTAAAGTTATACAGATTATACCAACCCTTTTAATATATTTATCTCAGAAAAGTGACAGAAACACAAAACCATTGGACTATGCAACTTTAAATGAATATGTTGTTTTGGAGTTTTGCATACTAGCAACATCTAGGGACATAAACGGACTATGAGGGTTGATTGATTGGTGATGGTTTAACACTGTTCTGGTAGAGAAGGTCATATTCACAATGTCTTAATCACAGCAAGGCTATTATCATGAATTGGCATTTATTATTTTGTTTCGGCTACGTTGATGTCAATCTGGGAAATGTTAAAGCTGCATAGTCTGACGATGACGATTGGGGGTGTTTGTAACCTTACGACGGTTACTGGTTGCAGAACTGCAACATTGGGTAGAGAGGCTCCGATAAATCGGCCCAATCTTTGGTTGAAGGCTTAACTTCAGTAGGGAGTGTTGTAGAAGCTGGGGACATCTTCACAACATTGTAACGGCGAGGCGTTGGGGCAGCAGCGAATCTCTTCGGTCCGGCGTGTAGTTGAGCTGTAGGTGTAGTGTAGCACTTGAATCCGCTCAGCAGCAGGGGTTTGAGGAAGGCGGGCAAAGGTGGGAGCAGCGGTCATGCCAGCAACAAGAACAAGACAGAGAAATTGTAAAGGTGAAGGGCCCCACCCAAGAACACAACTACCCTGGTCAGGGGAAGAAGTGTGCCTGGGAGAAATCGAATGGGCAGAGTCTAGGAAAGAGAAATGAGGAGAGTTGAGTCAAAGGACCGTGTTTATTTGCTCTATGGTGACCTCCAGCGAGCCATAGACACGGACAGAGTAAGAGTAGAAAGTGAAATGCCGGCGGGCTCCCCCTCCTGAAACTCTTTTCAGACATATCGAGGAGGAGCATGGCCGGCGGAGAGGTGATAGAGAGAGGTGTGGACAGAGTGCAGTCCGGATAGCAAGTGCTGCATAGTCTGATGAAAACATAACATTTTCAAAACCAAAACAATTATATAAATTTTATTCTACATATCTAACTTATTGCTGGCGTACTTATTAAACATTGGTCATCACAACTAAGGGGGTACTGAGTCAATTAATAGAACATGTTACTGCAGAAGCCTATGGTGATAGAGTTGTGGCAGGCTTGCCAACATTAATTTAGCATGTTTCCATTTCAAATATCTCAAAAGTTAGCAATTTAAAATAAAAGTTACTTCAAACTAAAGTAAGGTAGATTATAATGAACAACCTAATATGTTTATCTCAGAAAATGCGAGAAACTCAAAACCATTGAACTATGCAACTTTAACTGTGAATGGTGGAATTACGATATTAATTGTTTATTGCACCACCCGAATATTGTAGTAAAATTTATTGTTATTGTCTGGAAATGAAAAGCTTTGTGATAATGACCTTTGGATTACTTTCACGTTTCATTTGAGTATTTAATTTTCAGAAATGTAACATTTCAAGATAGTCACTTTTGAAACGTGCTTCAGTTATAATTGATGCAATTACAAATTATTTTGATAATGCAAGCTAATGAAGAATCGATTAGCTTGATACATCATTTGTGCTTCAGTTTATATTGCAAACGGAAAGGAATGGCCGAATGAGCTGAGCGTCTGCCTCCTGTTCTGGTAGATTGTGGGATCGTGGGTTTGGATCCTGGTCGAGTCAAGCCAATGACTTTAAAATTGATACTCGTTGCTTCCTAGCCTGACGCTCAGCAATATTAGGATAGAGCAATGACTGCTTGGCTCAGTGTCAGGATAATGTGACTGAGTGGGATATCAGGTCATGGTGCTGGCGGCCTGGTCTTCCAGTGGGGCAGCACTATAAAGTCACCATGAGTGTGCACTGTCACAAGTCGATCCCCATCCTGATATGACCTTAGATGTTGCTAGGACGTAAAACAACAACAAACAAACAGACAAACTTAAAAATTGATACTATTAACTTCCTAGCCTGGCGGTTGGCAGTATTAGGATAAGGCAAGGAGCAGTGGAATGAGGAAGACCAATCGTCAACGATTGAAATTTCCCCTGCTTAAAGAACTAATGTAACAACAAAAAAAGAAAGAAATTCTGAATCAGTATATTATTACTACTTGTCCCAACTCCTTTGGAACACAACCATCTACCTGTCATTTCACAGCACTCCCACCTTCCCCATCCACCGACACCAGGTGATATGACATTCTCGTCTTGTTCGTCAATTATGTATCCATCCTAGCAGGAAGGAGTCAGGTGACCAGTAACAGCCCTAGCGGCAGAATTAAACAGTACTAGTAGTAGTATCGGTGTTTCCTTAGCGAACCGAGAAACTGCACAGTTTAATCAAATGTCTTCGAGTATCAGCGGGCACTAACACTCAATACATTCCAGGATTGGTTGGTTGTTGGAGTTTTAAGTCCTGGCAACATCTAAGGCCATATCAGTATGGGTACCGACTTGTAGCAGTGCGCACTCATGGCGACTTTATAGTGCTTCCCCACTGGCAGAAAAGGCCCCCAACAACATGACCTGGTATCCCACTCAGTCACATTATCCTGACACTAAGCAACCAGTCCTTGCCCTATCCTAATAATGCAGAGAGCCTTGCGAGGAAGAAACAAGTATTCATTTTTAAGTCATCGGTTTGATTTGACCAGGGTTCGTACCCGTGGGTTCGAATCCCACGACCTACCAAAACGGGTGATGGACGCTCGACTAATTCGGCGATCCCGTCTGGTCGATTCATTTGGGGATGTTCCTCTTTCAGTTTCAACAATTCTTCTGAATATTTGCTATGCCATACTAACTTCCGGTATATGGTAAATAAATAATTACCTCCTAGGAAATAATTGGGCATCATTATATTGTATCACACAAGTTCGCCAACTTTCATAGAACCCACTACCCTCCAAATATAACGAAATTGTGCAAGGAACATACACGGCTAATACAATCAAATCATTTTCTCGAGGATTTCCAACGGACAATGCATATTGTAGAATACCAACACAAACCCTGGTTGAGTCAAACCAATAACTTAAAAATTGATACTTGTCGCTTCATAGCCAGGCGCTCGGCATTATTAGGACAGGGCAAGGACTGGGGTGCTCAGTGTTAGGATAATGTGACTGAGTGGGATACCAGGTCATGGTCCCGGCAGCCTGGTTTCCCAGCGGGACAGCACTATAAAGTCACCATGAACGCGCACTGTCACAGGTCGGCACCCGTCCTGATATGAGTTTAGATGTTGCTAGGACGTAAAACAACAACAAACAAACAAACCACCACCAGTCAGTCCACAATATCTACTCTACACGTCCTTACCGTCACTACTTCATAATGCAATTAATTAAAAAAGGAAGAAAGGGAAGAAAAAGAAGGAAAAAGAAGAAAAAGAAGAAAAGGTAGAAAAAGGAAAAAATAATGAAAAAGAAGAAAACTGAGGAGAAGAAGAAGAAAAGGAACAAAGGAAGAAAAGGGAAAAAAGAAAGAAAGAAGAAAACCGAGGAGGAGAAGAAGAAACAGAAGAAAAGGAAGAATAAAAAGAAGAAGAAAAGAAAAACGACAAGAAGAACGACAATAAGGAGAACAAGAAGAACAAGAATAAGAACATGAAGAAGAACAAGAACAAGGACAAGAACAAGAAGAACAAGAAGAAAACCCGACACACTTGTAAAGCGAGAGTGAATTAGACACTGGCTGGTTCAGTAGGCGTCCCTGTGTTCAAACTAATGAGAATTGAGCGCTTTCTTCACGCTGAGTGACAGCCTGCTGGTACCCGTTTACACAGGGGTACGCAGTCAAACCAGACTGGTTCCCGGGCCCTTTCTCCCTCAGGGATATCGCCACCACACAATTGCTAATGGAGCGTCCACCACGAGCCCCTGAACAGCCGGAGACCGGAGCCGAGTCGCCCGGGGACGGGGAAGGGGGAGTGGCTGGGGCGAAGGGAAGCAGAGAGCAGGGTGGGACGGGAGGACAGTGAGTGATTGCGTGGTTTGGAGGTTTTATGTCCTAGAAACAACTGTGGTCATGCCCGACAGATCATTGAGTGCGAGCTAATGTGAGCAAATTATTATTTGGTTGGGGGGTTTTACGTCCCAGCAGCAACTGTGGTCATGCCCGGACGGACCCCTGAGAGTGAGCTAATGCGAGTAAATTATTACTTGGTTGGGGAGTTTAACGTCCTAGCAGCAACTGTGTTCATACCCAGACAGACCCTTGAGTGGGAGCTAATGCGAGCTGGTGAGTGGGTGGAACGGTCGGAGGGTGACTGATTGCTTGATTGGGGTGGGGGGTTGCGTCCTAGCAACTGCTCAGGGCATAGCAGCAGGGACCCTGAGTGCGAGGGAACGTGGGATAGTGAGTGGGTGGGTGGGGTGGACAGAGCTGTTCCAGTGGAAGAGCAGGCCGCCATCACAATCACCCGATATCTCACTCAGTCACATTATCTGTCATCCTTGCCCTATCCTATTAATGTTGAGAACCAGGATAGGTAGTGACAAGTATAACAATTGTAAGTCATTTGTTTGATTCGGTCGGGGTTCGAACCTGCGACCTCCCGCAATGGAAGCCGGCCAACGTTCTCACTGATTCGGCCACTTTGTATTGTTCATCTTCTTAAACAAAATAAATATATATAATATAATAATATATATTATAAACATTAATTGTTCATAATATATATACATATATAATATTATATATATATAAAAATATATATATATACAGAATTAGTTCTTTAAATAATCACTCAATTGATGATGTATATATATATGCAATTGGAGAAAAGTAACACAACAAATAAACAGAGCTCACTGCTTATGCATATATATAATTAGTTCTTTAATTACTTAGCCAA
This sequence comes from Branchipolynoe longqiensis, assembly GCA_030323885.1. Lineage (NCBI taxonomy): Eukaryota > Metazoa > Annelida > Polychaeta > Phyllodocida > Polynoidae > Branchipolynoe > Branchipolynoe longqiensis. The sequence goes on along the minus strand of CM059189.1, from coordinate 74,331,219 downwards.
TTAACAATATATTGGACTGACACTGGTCTACGTCTGGTGGAGGCGAGGAAGCCGCAGGTAGCGCAACTGGTAAATTGTTGGGTCTTACAGTGTAGAACAACAATAACCATTCCCTTACGTATATTTATGCTTCCATAAATGCGTTATACATCACATATGTATATATATATATATACAATTAGAGGAAACTAACAATAACAGACAACAAATAAACAGAGCTCAATACATAAAGCATTTATTTTCCTCAATGATAGCCTTACTGGGGTGGAGAGCCAAATAGTTGCGCTGTGATGATTGAGTGCTTGACAGTGTGATAGGTCGATTACATGGCACATCACATATATATACAATTAGAGACAACTAACAATAACCTACACAAAATAAACAGAGCTAAATACATAAAGCATTTATTTGCCTCAATGATAGCCTTACTGGGATGGAGGAGAGCCAACGAGTTGCACTGCGATGATTGAGTGCTTGGCAGTGTGTTCGGTCGAGTACATGGCAGTTGTGTCTAGTGCGTGGCAGTGTGGGGACATCATTAATTGGAGTGTATTGCACTCAGCCTCTTCACACACACACTCACACACACCACCCCCACCCCCAATTCCTACTGACCGTGATAGCAATGATCGCTGTACTGGAAATGGCTGATATCTTCCTGGCAATAACAACTGTCGTGCCACCACACAGGCAACTCGAGAACTAACTCACGACCAGAGTCAAACAGTCTGCACTCTGGTAATCTACCATTTATTTGTCTAGATGTACTGAAGTGGCATCAGTCCAGCATTCATGCTCTGGCGGGAAGTATTTGGATATGAGACAGTTATTGTCCGATATGGGGTTGAGGCCTGAGGGATGTTGAGGTAAGTATTTATTGAGATGAATGCAAACATCACATAATTTAGATTTATTCAAACTACATATTGTCATTGGCTGGAAAGGGGGCTGGTTGCAAATGGGAAATAGTGTGCCTGGAATAGGATTCGAACCCACACTTCTTGCCATTTAGGGATTAGTGTCCTAACCATTAGTCTATCTAGACTCCCTGATGCAATCACCCTATCTACACCTACTTGTCACTGCAGATTACTACACTTCTCCCCCGGGATTCGTAAGTCTTTTAAATAGATTGGTCGTAATGCTTGCATTGTGCTTGATTCGCAGTGGAGGAGGAGCACCCCCCCCCCTCTCTCTACCTCCCCCCGCCCGCGACATTATCCTGCACTTTATTCTCATTTATCATTGTACATATACTCCCCCACATTGTACATTGCCCCACACTTTGCATAATAAAGTGTGCTTTTTCTCCACTCCTGCCTTGGTCTTCCTCCTTCGCTGCGCATCACATCCAAAATTCGCTTTGATGGTTACATACACGTTTTCTTTGAACCATGCAGCACATATATTGTAAGGATCAAGGTGACAGCATCAGTACAGAGTAGAGTAATGAGAGGGCAGTAATGTGTCAATATATAGTGGAGTAGTGAGAAGGCAGTATTGTGCATGGAGAGTGTCAATACATCATAGAGTGGCAACAGGGCAACAGTGTGCATGGATAGTGTCAATATATCGTAGAGTAGCAAGAGGACAGTAATGTGCGTGGAGAGTGTCAATACACAATAGAATAGCGAGGGAACAGAAATGCCTGCCATTGCCACATATTGACTCATATCTATTGGAGGGAGTTTTCTTGCAAGTGGGAAATATTGCACCTCGAGCAGGATTCGAACCCACACTTCTTACCATTTCAAGATCAGCATAAACTATGTTGGTTCCTTGATGCAATCACACTATTCATGCCGACCTGTTTATGTGGCACCTTACCCGAGAAGTCAATGCAGACTACTACATAACTAAATATGAATTTCCTTCATCATATTGTGGTTAGAACATTAGTGATGATCAGCATTTCACTTAGGATAATGATGGCTTATAAAATTGATACTTGTCGCTTCCTAGCCTGATGTTCGGATAGGGCAAGGACTGAATTGCCCAGTGGCAGGCTAATGTGACTGAGTGGGATATTGGGTCATTTTCCCTGCAGCCTGATTTCCGAGTGCAGCAGCACTAAAAAGTCGCCATGAGTGTGCACTGTCACAAGTCGGTACCCATCCTGATATGATATTAGATGTTGCCAGGATGTAAAATTCCAACAACCAACCAACTTGGAAAAATTATAAAAGCAAATGCGTCAATGTTTTTAATTACCTAAAAAATAAATCATACCTCTTTTGACAGCATCATCTGTAATGTTGAGTATGCTAATGTCTTCCTCCCTTCTATTTCAGGTGAGCTTCCTATGGTATTCTGCTAACTACACTGGTCCCACCCACACTCCCTACTGCCGTGTACTGGCAAGGGTCACTCACGGTAAGTAGACCAATAAAGTCCAATAATGGACGCCAACGAAAGCAAACCTGTTTCCCAAGTGGAACAGACTGGCTGAATGAGTTGAGCGCCCAATTCTCGTGCAGTAGGTCGTGGGTTTGAATCCCGGCTGTGTCGATCTGATTACATAACACTTGAGCTTACATGATATGAACAGTATACACACAGCATCAACAACACAAAACAAAGAACAACTAGAAGTTGAAAGGATGCAAACGAACAAAGAAACAAACAAAACAAACAATCTGATTACATAATATTGTTTTCTTAATCGCTGCCTAGTCAGGCACTTGGCAATACTAGGCGAGGAAAGGAGCAGTGGAATGAAGACAACCAATTGTTAAGCAGTTGACATCCTTACTGATTCAACTATTGTAACGACAAAAAATGCTCTGGGAATCTACAGCCAGATTTGGTTGTCCTTCATTGTCGTCTGCTTTTCATTAAATCGGGAAATACATCTGTAACAGAGATCAGTTAGGCGGACCATCACGTGTGTATGTTTCACAGTGAAGTACCTCAAAAACTAATCCGACAGGGCACGAGGTGTGATGTGATTCAGGTCAGTGATTATTTGACATTTGTGTAGTGAGCAGCTATTCCCAAGGGTGGCGCTGTCTAATGTGCGTGGAGAGTGTCAATTCATAATATAATAGCGAGAGGGTAGGAATGTGACTGGAGATTGTCAGTATGTAGTGGAGTAATGACAGGGCAGCAATGTGCATGGAGAGTGTCAGTACATAGAGTAGCGAGAGGGCAGTAATAATATGTGTGGAGAATTTCAATACATAGCAGAGTAGTGAGAGGGCAGTAATGTGCATGAAGAGTGTCAATACATTGTGGAGTAGCGAGACGGCATTAATGTGCATGGAGAGTGCCATCATTTAGTAGAGTAACGAGAGGGCAGAAATCTAGAGAGTGGCAATGCCCAGTAGAGTAATTAGAGAGCAGTATTGTGCATGGAGAGTGTCATGATGTAGTAGAGTAGTTAGAGGACAGCAATGTGCACGGAGAGTGTCAGTACATAGTAGAGTAGTGAGGGGGCAGTAATGCATGTGGAGAGTCAATATGTCATCATCATGCTGTCGGTCGTGATGCGACAAAGACTGCTTTCATTACTTGACTGCCGCTCTCCATTTAGCTCTCTGCTGTGAGAGTGATGTCCATGAGTCGGTCTTAATGTCTCTCAGCTTCAGGTTTCTCTTGATGGTATCTTTGAACCGGAGACGAGGGCGCCCTCTCTTTCTGTAACCAGAAGACATTTGAGAATAGAGGATCTGCTTTGGGAGCCTGTCTAATGACATCCTCATGAGGTGTCCAGTCCACCGGAGATTCTTTTTGATCAAAAGATCTTCCATAGAGGGCAGCCCCGTCTGTTTGAGTAGTGTCAATATGTAGTAGAGTAGTTAGAGGGCAACAATGTGTGGAGAGATTGTCCGCATATAGAGTAGGAAGATGGCAGTAATGTGTCTGGAGAGTGTCAGTACAGAGTAGAGTAATGAGAGGGCAGTACTGTGCATGGAGAGTGTCAATATATAGTGGAGTAGTGAGAAGGCAGTATTGTGCATGGAGAGTGTCAATACATCATAGAGTAGCAACAGGGCAACATTGTGTATGGAGAGTGTCAATATATCGTAGAGTAGCAAGAGGACAGTAATTTGTGTGGAGAGTGTCAATACAAAATAGAATAGCGAGGGAACAGAAATGCCTGCCATTGCCACATTTTGACTCATATCTAATTGTGAAACCCCATTATGAGAATATGTCATGTGGACGGGACAGACCTATCATTAAGGGTATATGTCACATGACTCTCGGAGCGTCTATCATATTGTAAAGTCCTCAGCTGGAATCTGGGGTTGTGTAGGCAGGCTATAATGAAATCAATACAGGCAAGAAGAGAAAGGAAGAGTATAAAGAATGAAAGTAGAGAGAGAGACAATGCCCTCAGGTTTATTATTATATACTGGTACATCGATCTGGTATGGCATACCACCTGACCGTGTTCTCCAATGAGAATCAAGCATTTCCATTTCCACCAATGAACATCAAGTATTCCTGTGTCACCATGGCTACCGTGATCTGCCCACCACCACCATGTGGTGTGGCTGCTTGGCCACCACCTGCCTGAGCTGTGTGTGTGGTGCTCCGTGACTAACAGAGGGGAGAGGGGGTAGTGAGTAGAGCTCCAAGCGCCCCTTACCCGCTATCTCTAGTGCCTCTTTCACACTATCTACCTAATACACAATGACTATTAACCATAAGTAAAGGATCACCAGCAACTACATAAATACATTCATGCACCTGGCACTATATACCATTTACCATTAGAGACCATTTGCATTCCCCGACCAATGCATTTTATCGGAATATTTAACAATATGACGCTAACTCCACTCTCTCACCTGGCCTCTATTTAGGTCAGTCTGCAAGATTCTTCCTGGCAACATTAGTATATCACCTTTATTCTCTTTAAATCCGCATAATATTATGCAAAAATAACATACCAAAAACACCACAACCACACACATCCACCACCATAACCACCACCTCAACCACCACCACAATCACCACGAACACAACAACCACAACAACCATGACCACATGCAGCACAAATACCAAAAACACCACAACCACCACAGCCACCAGAACAACCAGAACCACCACAACTACCACAACCAACACAACCAGCACATCCACCACAATAACCACCACAACCACCACAATTACCACCACAACCACCACATCATCATCATCATCATCATCATGCTATCGGTCGCGATGCAGTCGTGATGTGACAAAGACTGCTTTCATTACTTGACTGCCGCTCTCCATTTATCTCTCAGCTGTGAGACTGATGTCCATGAGTCGGTCTTAATGTCTCTCAGCTTCAGGTTTCTCATGATGACCACCACAACCACCACAATAACCACCACAACCAGCACAATCACCACAACAAAAACAACCACAACCACCACCAGAACCACAACTACTAAAACAAGCACAACGCCAAGCACAACCACCAATATTACCAGAACCATCACGACCACCATCCATGCGGAGATGTTTGCTAATTAGGTTGGTGCGCGTTGTCTGCAGTCGACCAGTAACCACTTTTGTCCCACACACTGCCCTGTAATCAGTCAGTGCTTGGAGGGAGCCTATCATTATTCAGGTGTCACTGCCCAGGCAACCTCCACCCCTACCCCCACTCCCTTCCCCACTCCCAACCCCACCCGAACCCACCACCACAACTACCCCCACCACCATCACCATCCCACACTTAATCCCACTCCTACCCCTACCCCACACCTACTCCCACCCTACCACTCCCACTCACGCCCCTACCTCTACCACCACCCATAACCCCGCTCCCACTCCTACTCCCAACCCCACCCCAACCCCCACCCTTCGCCACGCCCACCCATTCTGCCCAAACGCCCACCACCCAACACCCCTCCCACCATACCCACCCCACCACCCCCCCCCACCCCACACACCCCCACACCCCCCCACCTACTCCACCCCACTCCCCACTCCCACCACTACCCCCACTCCCACCACTACCCCAACTCCCATCACTACCCCCATCCCTCCCCTCCTTCCACCCCCACCTCTACACATTCCTCCACCACCCCACCCCTACCACACCACCACCCTCACCCTACCCAAATCCTGCTCCCATCCTCACCTCACTCAACTCACACACCCCATCCCAACCCCTACCCACACTCCCACACCACCTACCCTAACCCTACCCCACCCCCACCCCATCCCGCCTTCCACATGTACCACGTCCGGCAGACAAACCTACAGACAACCCCAGAATCATGACTGTCTGACACAAGCGGAACCCTTTGATTAACGTCTTCTGTGGCTGACACATAATGTGGTCAGCCTTCTGTGTGCCTCACTTCCACAACCCCATCCCTTCCCTTCCCACCCTCAAATTAAGCTGTTACTATAGCAACCATTTAATCTGAGATTACTTAAAGTTGCATAGTCCGATGGTTTTGAGTTTGCCATTTTTCTGAGATAAATATATTAAATTAATTGTTATTTTCTACCTTACGTTAGTTTGAAGTAACTTTTATTTTAAATCGCTAAGTTTTGCCCTCATTTAAAGTACAAACATGGAATATTACTATTAGTTTTGGCAAGCAGGCTAAAGCTCTGACACCACAGACTTCAACAGTAACAGCTCCTATTAAACTGTCTCAGTAACCCCTTCTTTATGACAACAGATACTTTATTTGATTTATTTGTTGGTAGATTATTTGATTAAGCATGGGAAATTTAAATCGTCGATGATTGATCTTCCGCATACCACTGCTCCTTGCCCTATCCTAATAATGCCAATCCCCAGGCTAGGAAGCGACAAGTATCATTTTTTGGTTTGACTTGACCAGGGTTCGAACCCCTGATCCCATGATCTACCATCCCATCTGGTAATTAGTGCATGGCTATCTGAGTATGATAGGTATGCAGGTGTTGCAATACCTCAGGGAGTTTGATGCCCCTGCGCTGCAGAGTTGTAAAGCACTGCCTTGTGGTACAGGTTCTTGACAGAACTGAAGGCTAAGGGAGCAAACCCTAAACAGAAAACCATGTCACTGTGGCAGCCTCAAGGGTGTTTGATGTATGGAACTCCAAACATCTCCCGACCAGCCACTGCAGGGACAAATAGTTTTGCGCCTGTCTGGACATGTTCTTGCCAGTGTGAGACCTCTATTTTCTCCCCGTGAGAGTGCCGCTGGTAACTTAAAAAAAAGCCAGCAGCACTTCAACACTTTTGCAGGCAGCTTTCATGAAATGTTAAACCTGAAGCTGAGAGACATTAAGACCGACTCATGGACAGCATGATGATGATGATCTGAGTTAGATATGTAGAATCAATTCTAGATACCCGTTTTGGTTTTGACAATTTGATACTTCATCAGATTATGCAGCTTTAATGCCGCTGAATAAAATGCCACAACCGGGCGCGGTGGCCGAATCGGTAGAGAGTGGGCCTCGCATGCAGAAGGTCATGAGTTTGGTTCCCGGTCGAGTCAAACCAATGACTTATAAAATTGATACTTGTCACTTCCTGACCTGGTGCTCGACATTAATAGGATAGGGCAAGGACTGGTTAGCTCAGTATCAGGATGATGTGACTGAGTGCAATATCAGGTCATGGTGCTGGCAGCCTGGTGTCCCAGTGGGGCAGCACTATAAAGTGCCATGCATGTACACAGTCATGATATGGTACCAGTCCTGATATGACCTTAGATGTTGTCAGGATATTAGGCTCCAACAACGAACCAAACAACTTAATGCCGCTGATCTAAGTGCCATAGGGTTGTGGATTGATCCTAACCTGCCCTGCCCTGTCTCCTCGTCCAAGATATTATGTATGCCTTGTGTCTGCTCCAGTGTTATATAGCGATATATAGCGAATGGTAGACAGGAAGTGTGAACACTTATTTGTCTCTCATTTATTTTTTATTTTGTTGGTACATTAGCTGTCCCAAGCAGGGGAAATCCCAGTCACAGACGACTGGTCTTCCCCACTCCACTGCTGGTCGATAGAAAGCCCAAGCCTACACTTTTACCGACCCAAGGGATCTTTAACCTCCCACACCACATAGACATGGTATGAGAGCAACCGGCCTTTGATGATGCTGTAAGTTATACACACTGGTTGAAATCCAAATTGGCAGAGCTGGGGGCATGGGGAATCGAACCGCTGACCCTCAGATTAGGAGTCTGACCTAGAAAAAAGTCAGACACTCTAACCACTCCGCCACAGAGAACACCACTGGATATCTGATAACTAACTCTTCCTGAGAAACACAGCCAGACAGATTGGCGGAGACTTGGCCTTTTCCCTTTTTTACATTCTTTGATTAAAGTGGCCTAGGCCAATAAAAGTACCTGATTTCCTAAAGCAAATCACCTATTTTGATTTAAACCTACATATTCTATTTAGAGACTGGTGAACTTATTAAACATTCATTGCTGCATAGAAGGGCAGAATAAGTCAACTTAATAGAACCTGAAGCCTATTCTGTCTGAATTTTGATAAGCATTTATGGAGTTCTCTGTGGCAGAGTGGTTAGAGTGTCTGACTTGTTTCGAGCTCGGACTCCTAATCTGAAGGTTGGTAGTTTGAGTCCCTGTACCCCCAGCTCTGCCAATTTGGATTTCCACTGCTGTGTATAACTTACAGTGTCATCAAAGGCCGGCTGCTCTCATACCATGTCTATGTGATGTGGGAGGTTAAAAATCCCTTGGGTCAGTAAAAGTGCAGGCTTGGGATTTCTATCGACAAACTGTCTAATGGTGAAAACAAGTCTATTCAGACTTATCCATGATAGGCAGTATAAATCTCCAAGAGAAGCATACCAAAATTAATTTTGCATGTTTATACTACAAATATCCCTATAGTTAGTCATGTTAAAGCAAATACTTCATACTAAAGAAAGGTAGTTTCTAATAATCAATCAAATATATTCAGGTCAGAAAATGACAGAAACTCAAAACCATCAGACTATGTAACTTTAAACGGCGGAAATTTCAATTGGAGCATAGCATAGTTTCTCGGATAACATCTTTAATATCCAGTGGCTGGGCCTCTACTGGGTGGTAACTTAACCGGAAACATGTATTGTTAATCATGTGTATACTCCTCACAGAGGAAAATGATAGTAAGCTTAAAGCTGCATAGTCCGATGAAGCATCAACTTTTCAAAATCAAAACAATTATCTAAAATTGATTCTACATATCTAACTTAGCTAACGATGCACTTATTAAACAGTTGTTGCCCCATAGATGGGAATACTGCATAAATATAATAGAACATGTTACTACTGAAGCCTATGGTCTCCGGGTTTTGGCAAGCTTGCCTAAACTAATTCAACATATTTGCACTTCAAATATCCCAAAACTTAGTCATTTAAAATAAAAGTCGCTTCAAACTAAAGTATGGTAGTTTATGACAATCAATGTAATACCCCTGTCACACTACGACGTAATGAGCCAACGTGAGCCTAACGTGGTGATATTTCGTCATTACGTTGATGTACGTTGGATTACGTTATGATGACGTCATAATGACGTTAGAGTGACGTCGAGCTACGTCACATTACGTCGTGTTACGTCGAATTACGTCGAGGTTTTGGACATGTTCAAAAGTTTCAACGTAGGTCGAACGTAAGGGTTTACGTTTGCCGTACGTTCTGTTCACGTTCAGCGAACGTCAATGACGTTAAACGGACGTTATTCCAACGCTCCTCACTACGTTCAACTACGTTCCACTACGTTGACCCCCATTAAACCAAGTGCAAATGCCCACGGGGCGTAATGGGAACGTCAGGACAACGTCAGGAGAACGTCAGGAGAACGTCAGGAGAACGTGCATTCAACGTACGTTCAACGTATCATGACGTAGCGAACGTCACGTAACGTTCTTCTGACGATTGAATAACGTTCATAACGTTCCAGCAGCGTCATTACGTTGACCTCTCTCGTCGAACGACGGTATCACTACGCTTTACCGACGTTGCTCTCTCGTCCACTACGCTGCATCCACGTTCAACTTGTGCCCAAATTTGCATACTACGCCGAGAAGTTCAACGTTCTTCACGTTCTCCCTACGTTGACGTCGTTACGTCGTAGTGTGACAGCCCCATAATATAGTTATCTCGGAAAAATAGCAGAAACTAAAAACCATCAGACTATGCAACTTTAAGATTAGCTGCAATTAATCACTTCATATTTAGTCATATAATCAATTACATAAATGCGTAATGGTTAATAAGTACTCCATCTCAAGGTTTCCAAACGTGGATTTATTGACACACAGATCACCATAGGAGCATTGGTTAATATTACACAATCTCTCTCTCTATATATACAAACGTTGGAGCTAGGGGTATAGGCAGAGCCAGGCTAGGAGGAAGAAGTCAGGTTGCAGCATCTGGTGAAGCAGAAGGCCTAACCCGTCGCTTGAGTAAATAAGTGTCATTAGTTGTGCTGTGTCAGTTGGTTTGAACTGGGTAATTGGTTACTCGTATAATTGCTTATACAACACACATACATATATATACAAATATATATATACATACATATGAGCTTGTCTCAAAGGTGATAACTAATTTTTATTTTGTCCACGTAATGATTGACCCAAAACAGCACAGCAACAGTTACACTGAAAACACAAGGACATTTCCTTCAAATCAATATGTATTCTATAGCGATCATGAAACACCATGTAACAAAAAAATCTGTTTATCCTGAGCAAATGCATGAGCAGATAGATAGTATGTTGATCGTTACAATGGACAAAGTTTTGTCCCATATTACTTGTCACCTTTTGAGACATATATATATATGGCGAAATGAGCATCATTTAGTATAATTATGTTAAGTGGTTAATACTACAAGGTTACGCACTCGTTGCACATCAGGATTGATATTCATGGGGATATGTTTTCTAATAATTATGTCAATTCTGATACAATACTGAAGAGACCCATGTTGCCAGTGCCTTCTAGATCAGGACCTTCAAACAGGAACTGCAGAGTATAGCTAGTGGTTAGAGAGTCCCCTTAATGGGGAGTGAGGTCGTATGTTCCAGCCTCAGCCGATGACCAGACGGGATGGCCAAATGAGTTGAGCGTCCGTCTCCCGTTTTGGTAGATCGTGAGATTCGAACCCATGGGTTCGAACCCTGGTCGAGTCAAACCAATGAGGTAACAATGGTACGTGTTACTTCGTAGCCAGGCGCTCGGCAATATTGGGATAGGCAAGGACTGGTTGGCTCAGTGTCAGGATAATATGACTGAGTGGGATATCGGATCATGGTGCTGGTGATCTGGTCTCCCAGTGGGGCAGCACTATAAATTCACCATGAGTGCGCACTGTCACAAGTCAGTACCTGTCCTGGTATCACCTTAGATGTTGCCAGGATGTAAAACTCCCAACACCCAACCATCCTCGGCCGAGTCAAACATAAATACTTTTAAAATGTATGCTCCTTGTTAGCCTGTGTTAAACCTGGTAACATTAGCGTCCTCGAGGACTGGGTTAGCTGAAGGGTAAGGATAAGGTGACTGAGTGTGATATTGTATAATAATACTAGTGTCCACCCTGTTATGTCTTTATATATTGCTAGGGGCGTACACCCCCTCTCCCCAAATGAGTTGTTATTCACAAAGTTACATTTCCATATGCTGTTCTTCATAGCGCACTGATTTGACCATCTGTTAAAAAGTACAGACTAAATATGTAAACATTAAAGAGCAAACAAAAGACTCAGGTTGTGTGACCTTAATTCCGGGAGGTTTCAGGTGGCGCCCTCTGCCGTGAACTCGTAATTAGATTACTTCTCCCTCCTCGCAGTTCTATTAGTAGGCATGTCTAGACGCTAGCTATAATTAGGACAATTCTGTCACTTGGTATTCTGTGAAGAACCATAGTGATCGTAGATAGGTAGTTCTGATCAATCATTAACGACGCACAACATCTTGCATCAGACACCATACAATCTGGACTCGATGAGACATTACCAGATGGTGCTGCACCTCCATGAGCATCAGAGTGACGACAACACGACTCAATATCATGCCGCTTGCTAGAAGAAATCACAGATGGCACCACGGTTGTCCCACACCCAAAACTCCTCAACACAGCCTGGAATGTCAGGCTCACAATTGCCTGACGAAACGTCAGGTGTTGCACATTGATCCCTAGACTTTAGGACATCCTGGACTGCAGCAGTCTGCACGTCCAACCTCTGAGATATTGCACACATCTGCTGAAGTTGGAGATCAAACATATTCTTCAACACTTCAACGACAACCGAGTTCCCATCCATTTTTCTCCTTTTAGAACTCAATGATGGACCGTCCGTTGTCGCAGCACTTGTCGATGGAGACATATCAACATACTCTGATGGCGATCCCACTTTCCTCCGACTCTTGGCATTCCTCATCTTGATGCAGCACCTAATTGTGGCTTTAGAAAATCCCTGTAATTGGTGTTAATTCTACCAGCTCAACGGTATAAGTGTCAGTTACAGCAGCTACCGATTTGAAACAATAGATCAGTAGCTAAGTAATTGTGATGTTACTATGATGGATACATTAGTTACTGTAGTTACTGCTCAACCATGTACTTGTGACGTACAATCGGACCACCTCCCATTACCAGCTTCAGGTGTTAGCTACGTTAGTCACTGTAGTTATATTTTACATGGTTACGCTGTGGGCTCGCTTGTTGTGATGAATTATTCATGTTACGATGTAACATGTACAATTAGGACAATTCTGTCACTTGGTATACTGTGAAGAACCATAGTGATCGTCGACAGGTAGCTCTGAGCTATGCAAGTGGCTCCAAACTCGGGCAACAGTTTGTTGCTGTTGGTACATTAGTTAATTAAGCAGGGGAAATTTCAAGATAGCAGATAGAACAATATTATTTCAAATATATGTTAGTGAAAAATACCAGTTGAGAAACAGTTGTGTAACTGCATGATAGCCTTTTGTAGATAGAACATTTTTACATCCATAACGGCAATTCGGTCACTTTGTCAGATAGAACCTTTTTATAGTAAGGTCACGATTTCTATCCGTTGCTGTGCAACAGTCCCTATCATATGTGTTTCTTTGCTACTGATTTTCCATGGATCTAGATAAGCATCCTGGAAAATTGCAATGAACAACACATGGAAGGAAGGAACGAAGGGTAGAGCTATGAGCAACGCTACGAGACCTTCGTTAAAATAACTTGGCATTTCACAAGACAAACGAAAATGAACAATTTGAACTTTTGATTTTTGTTGTTAGGGGAAAGACAATTGTTTTTGGACAATATTTATCTGAGTGCACATGTAGTAGTATTTCGTATAATCCAGTACTACACTAATCCTTTTTGTATTATAAAATAAGGTATCTAGATGAAAGAAAACAAAGTATTTTAAAGCGACAGAATATAAAACAGCTATTGTCATGGAAAGAAAGGCGCTGCATTGTCACGGCTCGTTTTGAGACTGTGGTTATTTTCCAATGAAGATATTCCTGTAGCTGCTTTGTTCAATACACGGAGATCACAGTTATGACATGGAACTGGGGCAAATATGTAGTGTTTTGAAATGGAGGGAGGGAGCAATAGGGGTGGTTCTCATTCTAACAGACTGTCTAGTTCGAGGAAGTGCGGTAGAGCATGGTGTGGAATGAGACGGTGTGGTGTGTGGAGTAGAAGGTGGGGAGTGTGGGGTATGCGTGGTGTGTGTGGATGGCGGGGGGAGCGTGGGCTGTGTGGAGTGGGTGGGTGTGGAGTCAGAGAGGGGTGTTTGGAATGGGAAAGTGGTTTGTTTGAGTGTGTGTCTGGTGTGGGTCGGCGTGGTGTGTGTAGAGTGATGGAGTGGTGTATGAAGTGTGTGAGGGTGGTGTGTGTGCTGGGCGTGGGGTGTGGAGTGGGAGAGTGGTTTGTTAAGTGTGTGTGGAGTGGGTGTGGTGCGTTGGGAAGTTTTTTGTTTGTTTGTACATTAGTTGTTTAAGCAGGGGAAATTTCAGTCACAGACGACTGGCCTTCCTCATTCCACTGCTCCTTGCCCTATCCTAGTAATGCCGAACGTCTGGCTAGGAAGCGACAAGTATCAATTTTTAAGTCATTGGTTTGACTCGACCAGGATTCGAACCCACGATCCCATGATCTACCAGTATGGGAGACGGATGCTCTAACTCATTCGGCCATCCCGTCTGGTGTGGTGTGATCGGGTAGTCTGGGGCATGTGTGGTGTGTTGGGGTGGTGTCGAGTGTGTGTGTTGTGTGTTAGGGTGCTTGGGGTGTATGTGTGGTGTTGGGGTGGTGTGGAGTTTGTGTGTGGTGTGTTGGGGTGGTGTGGAGTGTATATGTGGTGTGTTCGGGTGGTGTTTGGTGTGTGTCTGGGGTGTTGGGGTGAAGTGGATTATGCGTGTGGTGTGTTGAGGTGGTGTGAAGTGTGTGTGTGGTGTGTTGGGGTGGTGTGGAGTGTATATGTGGTGTGTACGGGTGGTGTAGGGTGTCTGTGTGGTGTTGGGACGGTGTGGGGCGTGTGTCTGGTGTGTTGGGTTGGTCTGGAGTGTATGTGTGCTGTGTTCAGGTGGTGTGGGTCATGTGTGGGGGTTGTTGTGGTGGTGTGGAGTATGTGTGTCGTGTGGTGTGGTGGTCTAGGGCGTGCTGTGTGTTGTGTTGCGGTGGTGTGGGACGTGAGTGTGGTGTGTTGGAGGGTGTGTTCGGGTGGTGTGTTGGGATTGTGTGGGGCCTGAGTGTGGTGTGTTGAGATGTTGCAGAGTGTGGGTCTGGTGTGTTATGGTGGTGTGGGACGTGAGTGTGGTGTGTTGGGGTGGTGTGTTGGGGTGGTGGGTTGCAGTGGTGTGGGGCGTGTGTGTGGTGTGTTGAGGTGTGTGGAGTGCGGGGGTGGGTGTGCCTCCCACTACTACCCGCTATTGGCGCCCACTCCACACAAAGTCGATTGGGCGCTTTGATCGCTAAGCCGGCTTCAAGTATTGAACTTCAACGATGGGGTTCCTTAGGGTTGCAATCGATCAGGGAATGGGAAACTCTTATGTCTCCAGGTGGTTGATTGTATTTGTTCAATTTACACGTGCACGATTAAAATAATTGATACAAGCAAACTGATGTCACTGCAATGCTGTCCGCTAAGGGCTGTGCTCGATAACATCATGCGCATGCGCAGTGTTATATACAGAGATCACGTGGGGCATTGCCTGACACCATTACTATCACAGGATAAGTTGAATGAGTAACCGGGATCACTCACGGGTTTGATCTCCTACACTTGTCCCTGTGGAATTTTAAATCTCTTACATGGCTTACATCCATAAGTAATGTAATCCTTACAATTACACACACATGCAGCCAATGAACGTATGTGTATAATTATACACGTGGTAGGTTCAACAAACACACAACACAAAACTTGATGGTATCAAGGTCATCGAAGCCAACGTCAGGGGGGCTGATGAAAGGGAAAATATGGCACCTCCAGCAGGATTTATATCAACACCTCGTGCCATTCAATGCTAATCACAAAGTTACAGTGCAAACTGAGTATTCTACCAACGCTACTGCATGGGGTAGGTATGTACCAACATGTTGCAAATGTGGCATCAACAAAATTAAAAAATGGGAACTTCACCAAAGAAAAACAACCACAAAAACTAACATAACGACTAACAGGTAAGATGACAAGGCTGCTACCAAATTTAGACTATTGCTGTCCAGCGATGAAAACAAGCCACAATGCGACATACTTGTTATGAACAGGGCAAATAACCCATCCCCTGCAACAAACACAAAAACCATTACAGTACCTATGCTCCCTGATGCAATCACCCTATCCACACCAACGTGTCTATGTCGATCCTTCCGTGAGATGTCAGTGCAGGTTACAATGTTATCTATTGGTTATGGTTCCAGTAGGATATTGGCTGTCAAGTTCATCATATGCGCAGTATTTTACCTCGGTACTAAACCTCAGGCTACTCATAGCCGAGGGAGAAGGAAGCACATCCGGGTCCAGCAATTAGCATACATCCAAGCACATCAACACACGCTGTGTGGTTCATGGTTAGTTTTTTTATATCTATTTTCATGTCATTTAGGCATGTTTGACATGTTTTGGTGGCATATTAATGGTAATTGAGTGCCCAAGAATACAGGAGGATATTTTTTCTTGGGTACTTACGTTATTTTGGTCGTTTTAATGATATAAAGGTGACTCGACTGAGTGATGATAGGCTCCCGCAGTACTAGCGCGGTGACCTATTTCGATGTTGACGGTTGGCTATGGAGCGAGGCTCGTAAAGGGTTTTTGGAACCGGGGTTTGTCGATTTACCGAAGTAAAGCAACGAGAGCCTCGTCAGTAATTGAGATTTAACAAGAATACAGAAGTTTATTATTCTGGGCTTTTTTGACTGTATTTCGGTCTTGGTTAACATTTTGAGGTCACTGGACTGGGTGAAAATACTCTCGCGCAGTTCTAACGTGTTGACCTATATTCGCTGTTTACTGTCACCGAGAGTCCAAGGCCCGTAAGGGGTTTTCAGATTTGTTAGGCTTGCGCAGAGGTATTCGGAACCAGGTTTTGTCGATTAACCAAATTAAAGCAACGAGAGCCTCGTCAGTACTGGGAATTTAATAATATTTAGGAGCCAAGAATACGTAAGTTTCATTGTTTACATGTGTTAAAATGCCGCCCGTTGCCGAACGGAGAGTGGTATGGTTGGAGCCACACCTAATTGGGACTTGTTCCTGGGTTTCCCTTAAAGATTCCCCACTGGTTTTAAGGCATACCTCTGAGTTTCATAGCATTTTCTCCAACTTGTTGGCATTGTAGCCACAGGAGGGAGAACAGCGAGTGTGGGAGGCTACCGATACACTGGTCCCTACCCATCGTTTGGTTTTGGTTTCCATACAATTCACCTATGACATTACACATTAGTTTTCACACCTGTGTTGGAAAGGTGTAAATATGTTCTCCAACACCAGTAAATTGCCGCCCGTTGCCGAATGGAGAGACGTGTGGTTGGAGCCACACCTCATTGGGATTTGTTCCTGGGTTTCTGTGAAGATTCCCCATGTTGTGTTACTAAGGCGTCCCTCCAAATTTCATAGCATTTTCTCCAACTTGTTGGCATAATTAGCCACAGGTGGGAGAAGTGTACAGGATGTAGAGTGTGGGAGGCTACTGATACACTGGTCCCTACCCCTCATTTGGTTTTGGTTTTGAACCATAACCCTACGACACTCACACGCCTGTGTTGGAACGGTGTAAATACATTCTCCAACACCAGTGAATGCACAAACTGGCGTTTCTTAACCTGTTGTGACATTTGGTTAAGCACACTCTAACTTTCATTTGATCGTTACAGATTTCTGACCTGAGGCTTAGTATGGCTACGAAGCGCAGTAAGCCCAAGGCTCCCATATCTGAAGAGGAGGACTCGTCACTGGTGGTGACGGTTCAAGCCTCCCCGGTACACCCGGTGTCGGGGGAGGAAAGCGGGCCAGACGCCGGCCCTGCTGTGCTGGAGGAGCGGCTCATGAAGCTGGAGCAGATTCTCCCGGCTAGATCTCAGAAGAGAACAAGGATATGTTGCCAGGATGTGAAACTCCAACAACTAACCTGCCAACCAACATTCCGAATGCTCTTCTATTCCGTTCTGAAAGCCATTCCCGATGCGATTTCCACACAAGCAAGTCTGGATTCAATTGGAGAACTGAGGCAGGAAATGAACCTCAGGGAACCGGGTTTAGCGCCCATTGGATAGGGGGAGATGTGTGTGTGGGGAGGGGGAAGGGGAAGCGGAAGGGTAGGGAGGGAGGGGGAAGGGTGTGTGGGGGGGTGAGGTGGTAGGGGGAGTGAGCGAGGGGAGATTGTGTGGGGGGAGGGGAAGCGGAAGGGAAGGGAGGAGGGGGAAAGGGGTGTGTGGGGAGGGGTGAGGTGTGAGGGGAGTGAGGGAAGGGGAATGTGTGTGTGGGGAGGGGGAAGAGGAAGGGTAAGGAGAGGAGGGGAAGGGGTGTGTGGGGAGGGGTGAGGTGTGAGTGGAGTGAGGAGGGGAGATGTGTGTGTAGGGGGGGGGGATGTGGGATGGGAGGGGAAGTGTGGGGATGGGGTGAATGCGTGGGATGAGGATGGGTAGGTGTTGTGGATGGGAAGGGGTGTGAGTATGGTGAGATGGGGGACGGGGAGGGGTACGTGGGAGGGGAGGAGGTGTGAGGGTGATGGCGGTGTGTTGGGGGATGGGGGAGGGGTGTGTATGCGGGAAGATGGGGGAGGGCGGGGAGGGAAAGGTGTGTGGGGCGACGGTGGACGGTGGACGGGGAGGGAGAGGTGTGTGCGGGTGTTGGAGGTGTGTCGGGGGATGGGGACGGAGAATTGTGTGTGGGGCGGGACGGGGGAGGGAGACGTGTGTGTGGGTGTTTGGAGGTGTGTCGGGGGATGGGATGGGGAGGTATGTCGGGCGACGGGAGACGGGGGAAGGTGAGGGATGAGTGGGAGGTGAGAGAGATGTGGGAGAAACATAATGCTATGTAGAATAAAAGAGACCGGTCCTCTGCTGACTGACTGACTGACTGAGTGAGTGATTACTGGGGTTTTACCTACTAGCACCATCTGTTGTCTTATTGGCATTTGGTGATGGTGCACACTCAGTGCTGCTCCAATGGGATACCATGCCCCTGGCACCATGCCGCTATATCCCACTGAATGACATAACCCTGATATGACACCGATCCAACGACTGATCAGTCTTTACCCTATCCCAGTAATGTTGAGCGCCAGACTAGGTAGTGTCATTTCTTGGTTGTCCATCGGTGGCAAACGACGACAGCAACTCATCATTTATTGTGACGATTCGGCCACTGCGCCCAGTCCAGACATATTACTGGGTAAGAAATAAGTCGCAAGGGAAGGAAATGCTAAGGTTATCATGGCTGATTGATTTCATAATTATCTGGCGATCCTATTTTACTTAGTAATTAATTTCCTTCCCTTTTCTTAAAAAGAATGAAGTTGGTTTTATTTAACAATGCCTCTAGAGCACATTGATTTTCATCATTAGCTATTGGATGTCAAAGATATGATCATTCTGACATATTTCTTTCGAGGAAACCCACTGCCGCCACAGAGGCTGCTCTTTCCAATAAACAAAAAAGGGGTATTTTATATGCACTTTTCTACAGACAGGACAGCACATATGACAACATTTGATGAACCAGTTCTGAATGACTGGTTGGAATGGAAAATAGCCCAAACTGCAAATGGGTCCACTGAACAGGATCGATCGGATGACCCACACCTTCACAGGTGGACACTCTACTGCCTGAGCTACATCCCATTCCCTTTCTTGAAAAAACCCTGACAAAAGCAATAACAAAAAACAAAAGCAAAACAATGAAAACAACAAAACACAACCAAACATAATACTAATTTTCATTGTAGCGTTCTTATCAATTTGATAGTGGGAACCTAGAGGAGAGGGATCTGAATGTTGTCGGGATGACATGGAGAGGATGATGGATGGGCAGGGAACAAGCGAACAGAGCGGGTGACAAGCCTGCATTGTATTCTGCGGGGTAATTTGTTGATGGGTTATCGTGTGGGTTATGGTTATGGCGTGGGTCGCCCAGTTTGTATTCTGTAGGGTACATTACGAATGATTTGGGATGTTTGTGCTATGTGCGTGACACCAGGGCTGCATTCAAGGTACGCCTCCAAGGTGCCTCGGAGAAATTCCTGACATCATGCTAGTCTGGACGACATTAGCTGTTGGTCACCTCGAAAATGCCAGCCTCCTATGGGGGCGCCATTTGCAATGGAAAAGAAGAGCTCTGATTGGCTGAAACCACTGAATATGGTGCCCATTTTTTATGTGTTTTTTGTCTCCTGTCTGAAAAGCGAGACGTCGCCGAGACGACTCGGAGTGGTACCCTGAATGCATGCATATATGCTAAAAAGATGTATCAGAGCCATCTCAGAGCCGTCTCGGAGCCGTCTCGGAGTCGAATTGGAGGCATACCCTGAACATGGGTCTGTGTGTGTGGTGTGTGTGCAGTGAGTAGGGTGTATGTGGTGAAATGGTGTGTGTGGAGTGTGTTCATGTGTGGTGTGTTTGGTGTATGATGTGTGTGGTGTGTATTTTGAGTGTGGTGTGTGCGATGTGTGTGTGGTGTGCGTGGTGTGTATAATGACTGGTGAATGTGATGTGTGTAGTGATTGGTGTACTATGAGTGTGATGTGTGTGGTGAGTGGTGTGTGTGGTGTCTGGTGTGTATTAGGAGTGGTGTGTGGTGAGTGGTGTGTGTGGTGAGTGGTGTGTGTGGTGAGTGGTGCATGTGGTGATTGGTGCGTGGTGAGTGGTGTGTGATGAGTGGTGTGTATTATGAGTGTTGTGTTGTGAGTGATGTGTGGTATGTTTGTTTGTGTGTTTGTACGGTGAGTGTGGTGTTTGTGGTGTGTGTTTGTGTGTGTTTGTGTGTGGTGTGCGTGGTGTGTGTAGTGAGTGGTTTACATGGTGTGTGTGACTCTGGTAATGGGTGGACCAGCATGCATTTTGTGGGTTGTGCATTTAGTATTCTCACAGAGTACTTACTCTACCTCGGTTTCTAGGCTTGGTTTCTACCTCGGTTTCTAGATATCAAAATTATAATTGTATGATTTTGCGCTTGAGTGAAAATGTGAAAATTTACACATTGACACCATACAGGTAGCCAAACTTGTTTTCAACTTATTTTACAACTTTATTCTTGTAAGTCATAACCTTGTCTGCTTAACAGTTATCAAGAAAATCTTGTTCGACTATGTTGTATATGTTAAAATGAGGTTCTGTATGTGTCTTTAATTTTCATGTTACATGAGTGATATTAAGGTATTGCTCAATTTCTTTAAGATCTAATTCAAAAAGTGAAAGTTTTTCAACTCTGACATATGCGCAACATGCAAACCTTCATAGCACATTGGATTAGGCTTTTATTTGGAAGGATTTTTGATATTATTTGGAAGGTTTTCAGTTTCGGTTTCCATGTCACACTTTTATGCCCAGTTTTAGAAAATGTCCCATATTTGTATATATATATATATATATATATATATATATACATATATATATATAGTACACATATGTATATATATATATATATATGTATATATAGTGCACTATATGTATATATAGTACACGTAATAGAAAGATCTAATCACGTATTATACCGGGCTCTTGCATAATATTGTGTTCTCTGAAGTAATTTGATGATGATGATGCATGAAGGATACAACATATATAGCTTGTATTGCCTGACGTCCTTCGATGGTATGTACTTCCTGCCGTCAGTACTTAACCTTGCATTATGCGAGGTCCTTTTATGGTGTACCATCAGTCAATAATCTATGAATGATTCAACTTGCATTGTGTGACCGTTTTGGTTTAGCCATTTATGAATAATGCAACTTGTATTGTGAAATACACTTTTATGGTGAAGCAGTGAGCCCACTATGAATGAGAGCTTGTATTGTGTGAGGTGCTGTTAGTAGGGTGCAACATTGAGTACAAGACGAATACAGCTTCTATTGTATGATGCACTGTTAGGGTGAAACAGTGAGTACACAAATAATGCACTTTGTATTGTGTGAGGCATAGTTAGGGTGCAACATTGAGTACACAAATAATGCAGCTTGTATTGTGTGAGGTACTGTTATGGTGCAACAGTGAGTACAAGAATAATACAGCTTGTATTGGGTGAGGTATTGTTATGGTACAACAGTGAGTACAAGAAGAATACAGCGTGTATTGTGTGAGGTACTGTTATGGTGCAACAGTGAGTACCATAATAATACAGCTTGTATTGTGTGAGG
This sequence comes from Branchipolynoe longqiensis, assembly GCA_030323885.1. Lineage (NCBI taxonomy): Eukaryota > Metazoa > Annelida > Polychaeta > Phyllodocida > Polynoidae > Branchipolynoe > Branchipolynoe longqiensis. Next base: position 74,309,421 of record CM059189.1, on the reverse strand, counting down.
TAATGTTATGGTGCAACAGTGAGTACAAGAATACTACAGCTTGTATTGAATAATACAACTTGTCTTGTGTGAGGTACTGTTATGGTGCAACCGTGAGTACAAGAATAGTACAGCTTGTATTGTGTGAGGTACTGTTATGGTGCAACAGTGAGTACAAGTGTAATACAGTTTGTATTGTGTGAGGTACTGTTATGGTACAACAGTGAGTACACAAATAATACAGCTTGTATTGTGTGAGGCGCAGTTAGGGTGCAACAGTGAATACAAGAATGATACAGCTTGTATTGTCTGAGGTACTGGTATGGTTAAACAATGAGTACAAGAATAATACAGATTGTATTGTGTGAGGTGATGTTAGGGTGCAACAGTGAATACAAGAATGATACACTTTGTATTGTGTGATGTACTGTTATGCTGCTACAGTGAGTACACAAATAATGCAGCTTGTATTGTGTGAGGTGCTGTTATGGTGCAACAGTGAATACAAGAATTATACAGTTTGTATTGTGTGATGTACTGTTATGGTGCAACAGTGAGTACACAAATCATGCAGCTTGTATTGTGTGAGGTGCTGTTATGGTGCAACAGTGAATACAAGAATGATACAGTTTGTATTGTGTGATTTACTGTTATGGTGCAACAGTGAGTAGACATATACTACAGCTTATTGTGTGAGGTGCAGTTAGGGTGCAACAGTGAATACAAGAATGATACAGTTTGTATTGTGTGAGGTACTGTTATGGTGCAACAGTGAGTACACAAATAATACAGCTTGTATTGTGTGATGTCCTGTTAGGGTGCAACAGTGAATACAAGAATGATACAGCTTGTATTCTGGTGTAAGGTACTGTTATGGTGCAGCAGTGGCATCTCTATAAATGCTACAGCTTGTAATGTGTGTGGTTCTGTTATTGTGCAACGATGACTTCTATATAAATGACACAGCTTGAATTGTGTATGGCTCTGTTATAGTACAGCAGTGCCTTCTGTATAAATAGTACTGCTTGTATTGTGTGAACCAGTTTCATCTTACACCAGTGAGTACTCTACATACAAATGGTACAACTTGTACTGTCTGAACCCCTCTTATGTTACACCAGTGAGTACACCACGAGTTACACTGATTCTTTTCGGCCGGTGCGCTTTGACTGTGCACTGCGCCGCTCGTGCACACTCTGTGAGTGGCACTGTGGTGGGGCTGGTTGAAGCACCAGGCAGTGTGGTGATGTACAGTAACTGCTGCAGACCCGGGTGGCCCAACTAGTACTACGCTGATATTGTTGTGTTGTGAGTGAGTAGGTCGGGGATGGCCCGTCGTGTTCTGCACACTATGTATAGTCTTTATGTTATCTCCTCACCAAACCCGCCCCACTCTACTTCCTCCCTCCCCTAACCGACATCGCCCCACCCCATGCACCGTTACACTCTCACTACCTCACCACCTCCCCACACCCCACATCCCCTCCCCCACCCCACATCGCCCCACCACATGCACCGTTACACTCTCACTACCTCACTCCCTCCCCACACCCCACATCGCCCCACCTCCATCCCCCCAGCCCCAGCCCCACCCCCCACCTCCACCTCCACCTCCACCCCATGCACCGTTACACTCTCACTATCTCCATCTCTCCCTCCCCCCACCCTACATCCCCTACCCCACCCCATCCACTACTCCACTTCCACAACCACCCTCTCTCCCTCGCCCCACCCCCCTCTCACATCCCCTCCCCCAACCCATGCACCCTTACACTCTCACTACTACCTCCATCTCTCCCTCCCCCACCCCACATTCCCTACCCCCAGCCCATCCACTACTCCACTTCCACAAGCACCCTCTATCCCTCGCCCCCCTCCTTCTCACATCCCCTCCCCCCACCCCATGCACCATTCCACTCCTACTACCACCATCTCTCCCTCCCCCACCCTAGATCCCCTACCCCCACCCCATCCACCACTCCACTTCCACAACCACCCTCTCTCCCTCGCCCCCACCTCCCTCAAACCTCCGCTCCCCAACCTCCATCCTCTCCCCACCCCATACACCATCCCACTTTTACTACCTCTCTCCCTCCACCCCACATCCCCTTCCACGCCTCTCCCCCATCCCTCCGCCCCTGCCTTCCCCCCACCCCCTTCCCCTCCATTCCCCTCCCCATCCCTCCGCACCGCCCTCCCCCCCAATCCTTAACCCCCCTCCCTCCCACTTCTCTCTCCTCACTTCCTCCCCCTCCACCCACCCCCACCTCCACTATCTCATTCCCTCCCGCATCCCCCGTCCTGATATGACCTTAGATGTTGCTATGACGTAAAACAACAACAAACAAACAAACAAACCCTCCCGCACCCCCCCCCCCCACTACCTCCACTATCTACCTCCAGCATTTCTTCTTCCCTACCCCAACCTCTCACCCCACACCCATCCCCCTTACACCCACCCTCTCTCCCTCGCCCCCCACCTCCCTCAAACCCCGCTACCCCAACCTCCATCCCCTCACCCACCCCCGCCTTTATCCCTCCCCTCCCTCCCATCCCTTCCATCCCTCCCACCCCCTCCCCTCCAGGCCCTTACTTCCACTATCTCCCTCCCATCCCGCTTTCCCCCCACCCTTCTACTCCCACCTCTACTTACACTCCACTCCCCACCCCACCCCCACCGACTACACTCCCTACCCCTCCGATCCTCCACCCCAACCGCCACACCCACTGTCGTGCCCGCCCCGCCCCGCCTTTCACATACTCTCGCCAACCCCCTGGCCACCCCACCCCCACCCCTCACTGTCCCTCTACCCCCTCCCTCCCCTCCCCCTCCCCCCTCCCCCCCCCCACCAACCTTTCACGCATGTACCCACTCCAGCCAGCACAGTGCATTGCCTTTTGCTCCTTCACAATGGCATTGATCCGTTTGCATTATTTATACCCAACATTTGTACGGGGCCCATTGAGCGTGTAGGGGACACGCTTATTTACATCAGGGCTTACGGCGCCCGCCCCGGGCCCGGCCCCCCGGAAGGCCCCGCCCGGCAACGCAGCACACACGGCCCGCCCATGTATATATATATGTGTATATATATATACATGGGCGGGCATGTGTATATACATATATACATATATATATATATTTGTTTTTTGTTGTTTTACGTCCTGGCAACATCTAATGGCCCTGTCACACTACGATGTATCGACGTCGACGTAGGGAGAACGTGAAGAACGTTGAATTTCTCGGCGTAGTATGCAAATTTGGGCACAAGTTGAACGTGGATGCAGTGTAGTGGACGAGAATGTAACGTCGGTAAAGCGTAGTGATACCGTCATTCAACGAGAGAGGTCAACGTAATGACGCTCACGGAACGTTATGAACGTTATTCCATCGCCAGAAGAACGCTACGTGACATTAGCTATGTCATGAGACGTTGAACATACGTTGAATGCACGTTCTCCTGACGTTCTCCTGATGTTCTCCTGACGTTCTCCTGACGTTCTCCTGACGTTCTCCTGACATTCTCCTGACTTTCCCATTACGCTGCATGGACATTTCCACCGGTTTTAATGTGGGTCAACGAGTGGAACGTAGTGGAACATAGTGAGGAACGTTGGCCTAACGTCCGTTTAACGTCATTGATGTTCGCTGAACGTGAACAGAACGTACGGCGAACGTAAACCCTTACGTTCGACCTACGTCAAAACTTTTGAACATGTCCAAAACATCAACCTAACTCAACGTAACACGACATGTGACGTAGCTAGACGTCAGTCTAACGTTATTATGACGTCATCATAACCTAATCCAACGTACATCAACGTAATGACGAAATATCACCACGTTAGGCTTACGTTCGCTCATTACGTCGTAGTGTGACAGGGGTATAAGGTCATATCAGACCGGGATATATATATATATATATACATATATATACATGGGCGGGCCTGTATACAGATGAACCTCGATCCAACGGACACTGATGCAATGGATTCTGGATCCAACAGACACAATCCGCTGGAGTGAATATTAGGGAAAAGTATCAGCGAGGCAAGCAGTTGAAACTTAACGCACTTTTTAAACGCTCTTCCCATGATTATTCGATGTTGTTGTTGTTTCTTGTTGTTTGACATCCTAGCAACATCTAAGTGATCGTGGGTAGCACTTTTTATGAACCTTAGTTCTGTATTTTGTGTTTATTTTCATAACCCCCGGACAATTTCGTCGCTGCAACGTACAAACGGCTTTAACGGACAACTGCTCCCCCCTATTAGTCCGTTGGATCGAGGTTCATCTGTATATATATATGTATATGTGTATGGATATATATGTATATCTATATTATATATATATGTAAATATATATATATATATATATATAAACCGATATTCATACTGATGATGTCCAGCAGTTCAGCATGCATGTCTAATTTCAATTGACATGTTTTAACTTCAAATAGCTATACACAATTTACCTGTTCAAATAAACATGACTTTTGGCTCATACAAAGAACATTAACGTGATTTTTAGCTACGGCAGAAACTCAAAAATCATTTAATTGTATCAGTTAGTCATCTCTGCATCCAATATTATTCCACATTGTTTTCTTTGTCACATTGGCCCTATACACCTCAAGGTTCAACTTCTATAATGTAGTATGGGAATATTAACAAGGACACTGCCACTTATCAGTTCTCTTGTATATATTAGTTTTTACCTACTATCCTACTGTCATAGGAGTTAGTTCCTGCTACTGCCACACCGGCGCCACCTGTGAGTGACTCCTAGCCACCCTGAAACCAGCTGCGTCTGGTCACTACCACGTCCATACCATGTATGTAGATACCTCGATAGATAGGTAGACAAACAGACAGGAGGGCAGATAGATATATAAATAGATAGGTAGGTAGATAGCTCAATAGATAGGCAGGTAGGCTGATATATATATAAATATACATATAGATAGACATATATATAGATCGCATATAAATAGACGTGTAGATATACAACATAAATATACATATATTGAAACATATAAACATATAGCCAGACATTGATAGACATAAGTAGACGTACATAAACGCAACTATATATGAGACCGTTTCAAAAGGTGCTAAGCAATACGGGACAACACTTTGTCAAGTGTAACGATCAATATACTATCTGCTTATGCATTTGATCAGGATAAACTGATTTGTATTTTACATGGTGTTTCATAATCCCAATAGAATTAAATACATATTGATTTGAAGCAAATATCCTTGTGTTTTCAGTGTAACCGTTTCTGTGCTGTTTTGTATATATATGTAGATAGATAGACAACCACCTATACATACATACCTACACATTGCACCTGGTGGCATCTTCATTCAAACATGTCTTCACATCGTCTGTGTATGGAAACTTGTTCCTGGCTACCCGGACGTGTGGCTGTGGTGCGGGTGCGGGTGCGGGTGCGGGTGCGGGTGCGGGTGCGGGTGCGGGTGCGGGTGCGGGTGCGGGTGCGGGTGCGGGTGCTGGTGCGGGTGCGGGTGCGGGTGCGGGTGCGGGTGCGGGTGCGGGTGCGGGTGCGGGTGCTGGTGCGGGTGCGGGTGCGGTCACAGCCACAGACACAACCACAGCCACAGCCACAGCAACAACTACAGGCACAGACACAGCCACAACCACAATCACAGGACAACCACACCCAAATCTAACAACCACAACATCAACCAGACCCACAGGCACAACCACAGCCACAAGCACATGAACAATCAGTCACATCTACATGCACAGACAGTCACATCCTCACCCACAACCGCAGCCACAGGAACAACCACATTCACAACCACATGAACAATCAGTCACATCCACATGCACAGACAGTCACAACCACAACCACAACCACAACCACAGGAACAGCCACACTCACATCCACAACCACAACCATTGGTAGGCCACAACCACAACCAGTCACAACCATAGCGAGGTCCACAATCACAACCACAGGCACAGGCACAGCCACAACCACAACCACAACCACGCACACCCACACCTATTGGTACACCCATATGTACCACCACATTCACAACCACATACACACGCACAAGCATAGGTACATCCACAGGCACGTCCACAGGCACGTCCACGGGCAGAGCGGAATCATAGGAACATGCACACGCACAACCATAGATACAGGCAAATTCACAGCCCGAGGAACATACACATGCAGAGACAGGCAGCTGCTTTTGCGGCACACTGGTCCAGTGGGATGACAGTCTGTGCTGGCGGATATCAATCAGAGTCTGAGCCCGCTTTTATTTAGATAACACTGATGTGTGACTTGCCCGCTATGGGGCGCTGATTGATGTGCGGATATGGCTGGCCGCATTGCCGGGTAACTAGGCTGAATGGGAGCTGCTCGCCGCACAGTGCATGAGTAGTAGGAGGAGGTGGAGATTGTGATGGTGGTGTGGTGGTGGTGGTGGTGTGGTGGTGGTAGTGTGTGGTGGTGGTGATGGTGGTGGTGGTGATGGTGGTGGTGGTGATGTGGTGGTGGTAGTGTTGATGGTGATGTGGTGGTGGTGGTGTGGTGGTGGTGGTGATGGTGATGGTGATGGTGGTGGTGGTGATGGTGATGTGGTGGTGGTGTAGTGGTGTGGTGGTGGTGGGTGGTTGTGGTGGTCGTGGACATGGGCGGCCTGTGGTGGTGATGATGGTGGGTGATGGTGGTGGTGGTGTGGTGGTGGTGGTGGTGATGGTGGTGGTGATGGTGGTGGTGATAGTGGGCGGCTTGTGGTGGTTGTGTTCGTGGGCGACCTGTGGTGGTGATGATGGTGAGTGATGGTGGTAGTGCTGGCTGTGGGCGGGCCTGTGGTGGTGATGGTAGTCGTGGTGGCCGGGCCTGTGGTAGTGATGGAGGCGGCGGTGGGTAGCCCTGTGGTGGTGATGATGGTGGTGGTGGGCGGTGGTGGGCGGGCTTGTGGGGGTGATGATGGTGGTGGTGGGCGGTGGTGGGCGTGCCTGTGGGGGTGATGGTGATGGGAAGCCTGTTGTGGTGGTGGGCGACCTGTGCTGGTGGTCGGCAGCCTGTGGTGGTGATGTTGGTGGGTGGGCATGTGGTGGTGATGGGCAGCCTGTGGCGGTGGTGGGCAGCATTTGGTGGTTATAGGTAACCTGTGGTGGTTATGGTGGTGAGCGGCCTGTGGTGGGCGGCCTGTGGTGGTGTTGGTGGGAGGCCTGTGGTGGTGGTGGGAGGCCTGTTGTTGTGGTGGTGGTGGGCGGCCTGTGGTGGTGGTGGGCAGTCTATGGTGGTGGTGGTGGTGGGCGGCCTGTGGTGGTGGTGGTGGGCAGTCTGTGGTGGTGGTGGTGTGGGCGGCCTGTGGTCGTAGTGTGCAGTCTGTGGTGGCGGTGGTGTTGGTGCTGGACGGCCTGTGGTGGTGATAGTGGTGGGTGATGGTGATGGTGGTGGTACTGGCGATGGTGGTGGGCGGCCTGTGGTGGTGGTGGTGGGCCGCCGGTGGTGGTGGTGGGCACCCTGTAGTGTTGGTGGGCGGGCTGTAGCGTTGGTGGGCGGGCCTGTGGTGGGCGGGTGGGTGGGCTTGTGGTGGGCGTGCGGATGTTGGCGGGCATGTGGCATAACACTCACAGGCAACTGGCTCCCAATCGCCGAAGGGCGGAGTGTATCAGAATCACTCAGTGGCTCTATTCACCTGATTTCCCAATGCCTTTTCGCTGCTATTTTATTTACACCGATTCCCGACTCTCAGTATCACCCATTCCCTTCTCCGCTATTCCTTTCTCCTATCAATCATTCCAACCACCCCACCCTCCATATTTACTCTTTGCGCAGTAATTCACCCTCTCCATCCACATCCCCCCACCCCCCACACGCCCTCCTTGAGTATCATAAGCAAGTGTCCCTGCACCATCCCCCGCCCTGTTCTAGACGCTCTATGTTCTCGGGCTACGTCATCTCATTCATTCAACTTCCGCTCACTCTTCTAACAGTCATACCGCGCGTAGTGGCATAATCGGTAGAGCGCGAACCTCGCGTTCGGTAGGCCGGGAGTTCCATTCGTGGTCGAGTCAAACCGATGAATTTTAAATTGATACTTGTCGCTTGCTAGTCTGGCGCTCAACATTTTTAGGATAGGGCAAGGACTGGTTAGCTCAGTGGGTCATGGTGAGTGGGTCATGGTGCCAGCAGCCTGGTTTCCCAGTGGGGCAGCACTATAAAGTCGCCATGAGTGCGCACTGTCACAAGTCGGTAGACGTCCTGATATGACCTTAGATGTTGCTAGGGCGTAAAACAGCAACAAACAACAAACAACTGTGTTCTCGGGCTACGCCATCTCATTCAATCAACTTCCGCTCACTTTTCTCTCAGTCATTCCACCCCACACCGAACGATTCTCTTCTCTTATCTAGTCTTGTCTTCTCTCGTCTTCTATTCTTTCTCTTCTATTCTCTTTTCTTGTTTCTCTTCTCTTGTTTCTCTTCTCTTCTTTTCTCTTCTCTTCTCTTCTCATTCCATCCATTTTGAACACTACTGGTGACATTTCCCTCTATTGACCAAACCTCCTCTCCTCCTCATTCCAATTTACTGTACGTTGTAACCTCTTTTGCAACCTGGTCCCCGGCCATTTTCTCTGTATACATAACCGTTCTCTCGCTGGAGGGGAGGATATCAGTCGCTGTTGCTATGGAAACACTGGTCGTTGCACATGTCTGCCTGTACCTCATGTATAATTTATGTTGGAAGTGGGTGAAATGATCTTTACATTGCTCACACCTGCCTTGTGCTCTGTAAGACGCGCGCTCAAATTATCTTTTTAATGTGATGCTTACATTTGGTCACGTGTCAACGTCAGAAACAGGTAAGGAAAATATAGGTTGCCACTCATATAGATAGACCCTGCTTCCAACGCGCGAGGTCATAGGAGCATTGGGGAGGGTCCTTCCCTGGCTAAATAAAACCAAAGAATTATAAAATACATATTTACCATTACCCTGCCTGGTGCTTATCAGGACAAGGACTGGTTGCCTCACTGTCAGGATAATATGACTGAGTGGGATATCGGGTCACGGTGCAACGTCTATCTCTACTTAAATTAAAGCAAGGACTTATACAGTACATACTTAGCATTACCCTGCCTGGGGCTTCGCAGGGCAAGGATTGGTTGACTCAGTTTCAGGGTAATATGACTCAGTGGGATATCGGGTCATGGTGCAACGTCGATCCCTACTTAAATTAAACCAAGGACTTAGACAATACATACATAACATGACCTTGTCTGGTACTCAGAAAGCCAAGGATTGGTTCGCTCAGTGTCAGGATAATATGACTGGGTGCGATATCTGGTCATGGTGCAACGTCAATCCCTACTTAAATTAAACCAAGGACTTAGACAATACATACTTACCATTACCATGCCTGGTGCTTCACAGGGCAAGGATTGGTTGGCTCAGTGTCAGGATAATATGACTGAGTGGGATATCAGGTCATGGTGCCGCCTGCAATAAGGCATCACTATGAAGTCGCCATGGCTGTGAACTGTCAATATTAAATCGGTATATATTCCGTGCGGATGTAAAATGATATGTTGGCCGGGTGTAAAATCCAAATAAATGAAACCAATAAACACATAAGTTACCGGTTTAAAAATGCCGCCTCCTGCCATCTTATTGCATCAAATCCTGTCCGGCTCGTCTATATACTGTCCAGCCCCTGTCCACCCGAGAGGAAGCCTCCTGTCGAGATGCCACCCCCCCCTCCCCCACCAGCCACCCTGCTGAATTAGTTCCTTGGTGGGGTGGGCCTGAGTGGGCGCATTGCGGTGGATGGGCCCCAAGGCCTCTTTGATGACACCACCTCAAAGAGGTGGAAAGGGCTAGGGCACCAGGCCACAAGCACCGAGGCAGGCTGGGGATGTACCACTAGGCAGGTCTCTGGTCTTTCTGTTGTTCAACAGGGAGCAGTTTGCCGTGTGTGTGGTGGTGATTGGAGGTGATGTGGGTGGTTGTGGTGTTGTGGGTGGTGGGTGGTGGGGGTAGTGATTGGAGGTGCTGTGGGTGGTTGTGGTGGTTGTGGTGTTGTGGGTGGTGGGGGCTGGGGATTCGGTGGGGGTGGGGTGGCTATTAGATGTGTTAAAGTTGTGGTGTGGGTGAAGCTTGTGAGGACTGTCTTTGAAATGTGTTAAAGTTTCATTAATCCGATGGTTTTGAGTTTCTGTCATTTTCTGAGATAAATATATGAAGATAAACATATGAACAAGACGCTTTGTCACTCGGTTAGCAAAGGGTGTATAAATACACACAACAATATTTTACACGCTACATTTAAGGACATGACCAGTTTACTAACCCTAACTTACAAACACTAGCGGTCTCCTCCATGTTTGGTTGCTGGGGGTTTTCGGTCCAAACAACACCTCAGATCATACCAAGACGGGTCCCGCCTTGAGACATTACCCACTCCTAGCAACGGTATAATACTTCCCCATTGGGACATCGAGCAATGAACACTATGAAGCAATAACCCACTTAGTCACATTAGTAAACCAGTTCTTGCCCTATTTTATTAATGGCAACCACCAAGCTAGGTTGGAAAAAAACAACTGGGCTATATCACCTGCTGTAATTTTGATTATTTTTTAGAGTTAGATTTCCCTGTCAGTTGGCACATATGCAATAATTCCTAAATTGCATCAGAGATGGTTTGTGTTAAAATCTACCTAACTTTAGTTTGAGGTAACGTTGATTTAGTATGACTAACTTATGAGATATTTTAAGTGTGAACATGCCAAATTGATTTTGGGATGCTTGTCAAACCTTGACCCCATAGGCTTCAGCAGTAACAGGTTCTGTTAAATTGACTTATTATGCTCTCATATGTAGGAGCACATACTTTATAAGTGCACCAGTATATAAGTTTGATATGTAGGTTCAAATCTAGATGAGTGTTTTGCTTTTGGAAGTTTGATGCTTTTATCGGACCATGGAGCTTTAAATCTGACCCTCCCTATATGCTGGTGTACCGACTACATCACTGTATCCAACACGAATAGTTATGTAGCCTTAAAGCTGCCTAGTCCGATGATGAGAGCGTAGCATTTAGGAAATCAAACCAATTGTCTAGATTGCATTCTTTTTTTCTTGAAGATTTATACTGCCTATCATGGATAAGTCTGAATAGGGTTGTTTTCACCATTAGACAGTTTGTCGATAGAAAGCCTGAGCCTACACTTTTACCGACCCGATGGATTTTTAACCTCCCACACCACATAGCATGTATTGCTGCATAGAAGGAAATACTGAGTCAATTTAATATAATTTGATACGATGGAGTGTAGTGTCAGAATTTTGACACGATTACCGGAATTAAATTAGCATATTTGCAATTCAAATATCCCAAAAGTTAGCCCATTTAAGATAGGGTTCTTCAATTATTTTACTAGATTATAGAAATCACCGCAATATGTGTATCGAAGAAAACTGACAACAACTCAAAAACAGTGGATTATTCAAATTTAATGGGGAGGTTTGTGGAGGGTATAGTGGGGTGGGGTGTATGAGAGGGGGGGTAATATGTGGAATGTCTCAAGAATTTCAGGGTTGTCCAAAATTAAGATGCATGTGATGGAATGGCGGAGCATATGGGTGATGAGTGTGTGATGTGTTTGGAACACCTCAATGGCAGTTAAAGGGAGGTTGACTATATAGGAGCAGATGGCTTTCCAGATGGAGTGGCCGTACATTCAGTGGGGTCTGATTGATTGATGGCCTGCTGATGATTTAACTACGTTATAAAATATTCTGATTTAATGCATTGGTGGGGGAATGCAAATGTTCTATTATTGATCGGGTATACATGACCAGGTGCATGTATGTGTATATTTAGGTGCTGGTGGTGCCTGAGTGAGATGTAAATAGACATAGTGGTGCTGGCAGGGATGTGTGTAAGGGGCACTCAGAGCCTACCCTCTCCCCCCTCTGCTAGGTAGGATCTCCACACTCAGGCTCAAGGCAAGTGGTGGCCAGGGGAGCCACACAGCTTGGTGGTGGTAGGCAGATCACTGGTAACCATGGGGACCAGGAATGCTGGATCCCTATTGGGAGAGCTAAGAATGCTTGTTTCCAATTGGGGGAATAGGGTGGGGGTGATACTCTACACTGAATCCATGTACCATATAAATAATAAACCAGAGGACTTGACTCTCTCTCTTCTTTCACACTTTGTACTCTTGCTTTCTCTTTGTCTGTATTGATTTAACTATAGCCTGCCTACACAACCACATATTCGAGCCATAGACTTTACAATCGGGTTCACAGCAAGAGCCATATTCATGGCAAAAAGCTAGTGGTATATATTCTGTCAGGTTATACACAATTCTGAAACGGTTGGATCCATGCCAAATGATAACACAAACCATCTCTGATGCAATTTAGGAATTATTGCATATGTGCCAACTGACAGGGAAATCTAACTCTAAAAAATAATCAAAATTACAGCAGGTGATATAGCCCAGTTGTTTTTTTCCAACCTAGCTTGGTGGTTGCCATTAATAAAATAGGGCAAGAACTGGTTTACTAATGTGACTAAGTGGGTTATTGCTTCATAGTGTTCATTGCTCGATGTCCCAATGGGGAAGTATTATACCGTTGCTAGGAGTGGGTAATGTCTCAAGGCGGGACCCGTCTTGGTATGATCTGAGGTGTTGTTTGGACCTAAAACCCCCAGCAACCAAACATGGAGGAGACCGCTAGTGTTTGTAAGTTAGGGTTAGTAAACTTGTCATGTCCTTAAATGTAGCGTGTACAATATTTGTGTGTGTATTTATACCCCCTTTGCTAACCGAGTGACAACGCGTCTTGTTCATATGTTCATCTTGCTTATGAAACATCCCTATAAAACCTAGAAGTGGAGTAGAACTAGGTCAAACAGAGCTAGCTGTCGTAACTGCTAGAAACCACGTTAAGCAGACCTAGCTCTGGCGCAGATGAAAACGAGGTCAAACAGAGCTAGTTAGCTCTAGTAGTTGATGAGAACTAGGACAAACAGAGCTAGATCTAGAGGCTGAGGAGAATTAGGTCAAATAGAGGAGAATTGCATCAAATAGAACTAGATCTAAATACATAGGAGAACTAGGCCAAACAGATCTAGAGCTGAAATAGAATTAGGTCTAGTAGAGCTGGATCTAAAGATATAGGAGAACTAGGTCAAACATAGCTATATCTAGAGGCAACAGAGAATTACGTCAAATAGAGTTAGATCTAAAGCCATGCGAAAACTAGGTATATTAAGGTGGGGAAGAATGAGGTCATGCAGCTATACAAAACGAGATTTCATCAACATTTGAAAAGAAGGGAAAAAAAACAGCCAAGAAATCCCCCAAACACACATGGTCAAATTCCGGACCAGCTGGTGTTGACATGGAGGGCAGTGTGTCCTTTTATCCAGCCCGATGAGGTTCTATCTGCACACAAGTACATCACTCTCAAGGTCAGCAGACACAGAACCACATTTGCGTAAGAAACAGCAGGCTGCCATTTAATGACCCCATTGTTCTCATGAAATCTCTTGACAGTAATTGAGAAATGTGCCACAAGGTTTTCGGTGTCACAAGGTGCCAGCTGAATTTCGGTTTTGTTCTTTGTCTTATTGGCCCATTTTTCCTCCAATGCTTGGGACTGTCAAATTTACCAGAAGTCAAATTTCATTTTTTTTTGGGTATGGTTTCTTGGACGCGACTGTCATCACTGTACCTTAATGAAAGAGAACGGACCATGTCTTTAACGTTGGTGTTTTTTTTGCATTCATAGCCTCTTTGCTAAGCTAATAATCAAATTTCTTGTTTATATGTTCATATTGCTTGAGAAACGGGTCTATAAAACCAGAGTCATGTCTATAAACAGATCAGAACTAGGTCAACGAGAGCTAGTTGTTGTAGCAGATCAGCACTAGGACTACACACTGGTAGCTATAGACCTATTTTATGTAACGTCAGCATAGGTGTTTAGGTCAGCGCGCATGCAGCTTGGCTGCAGGACAACATGGGATCACACAGCAACCTCAATGGCTGTGAGCAATTTTCATACAGAAAACGTGAAATATCTCTAAAACTACACCACTTAGAAATAAACCGCTTGGCACACATATGGAAAACATATTCAGCAACAAGATTATCTTAAATTTAGAAAGTTAGGGTTCTTCATTTCTATTAATTTTGAATAAAATTGTTGTGTTGCACTGTGCGTATCGGCAAACTCAATGCATTGTCAATGGCATGAGCAATCTTCATACAGAAAAAGTTAAATATCTCTAAAACTACACGACCTAGAAAAAAACTGCTTGGCACACATACAGAAAACATGCTTAACAAAAACATGCTTAACAAAGAGATTACATTAAATTAATACGGTTAGAGTTCTCAATTTCTATTAATTTTGAATAAAACTGACGTGTTGACCTGCGCGTATAGGCAAACTCAATGGCAGTTTGACTTCCTTATGCAGCCAAGCTGCGCGCGCATACACAATGTTTATAAACATTGAAAGGCATCTATGGTAACTGATGGAAACTAGGTTAAGCAGATTTACCTCGGTGGCAGATGAAAACGAGGTCAAACAGAGCTAGCCAGCTCTAGTAGTGGATGAAAAGTTGGTCAAAAAGAGCTATATTTAGATGTGGAGGATAATTAGGTCACACTATATCTAAAAATGTAGGTTGGTTGGTTGTTGGACTTTTATGTCCTGGCAACATCTAAGGGCGGATACCTAACAGTGCGCACTCATAGTGGCTTTTTAATGTTGCAGCGCTGGGAGACCAGGCCACCAGCACCATGACCTAATATCCCACTCAGTCACATCAATGTGACACTCTACAGATGTAGGCGATCTAGGCAAAAGAGAGGTAGATACAAATATGTTGGAGAACTAGGTTAAACAGAGCTAGCTGTAAAGGGTAAGGAAGAGAAAGGTCATGGAGCTATACAGCGCGAGATTTCTACTCAATTTATAAAGAAAGGGAATAAAACATAAGACATCCCCCCCAACACATGTGTTCAAATTGTAACTCCCGGCCAGCCGGTATCGACACTGAGGGCACTGGGTCCTTTGATCCAGCCCGCGGAGGTCCTGTCTGCACACAGGCACATTACTCTCAGGTCAGCAGACAGACAGCCACATTGAGGTAACAAACAGCGCGCTGTCATTTAACGACCCGTTTTCTCACGAAATCCGCTGACAGTAATTGAGAAATGTGCCACTAGGTTTCCAGGCTCCTAGGTTTCCTACCCGCTCCCACCCCACCCCACCACACCCACCACTCTTCCTACACTGCCCGACAACAATATCACAGCACCTCCACTCGCAAACCACTGCCTACCAACACATTGTGTCCCCAACCCGTACTTTCAACCCACCTCACACTGCCTCCCCCTTTCCCCCTTGCTTCTTTCCTCCCACCCCCTTACCTCCTACCTCTCCCCTCCCCCCCTTCCCCTTCCCCTCCCCTTCCCCCTACTCACCATCTCCCCATCCCTCAACCCACTCCCACGCTACCTCCACGCCCTCCTCTCCCGTCGCCTCATTTCTCAACCTACCTTACAGTGCCTCCCCCTCCCCCTCACGCTACCTCCACCACGCCCCAGCCCCCGCCCCCACCCCTCCCCCCCTCCCCTTCTCCCTACCCTTCCCCCTACCCCTCCTCGCATTCACCATTAACCCCTACTCTCAACCCACTCCCACGCTAAACCTATCCCCTTCCTCTCTCTCCCCCCTCCCCCACTTTTCACCCCCCCCCCCCCCCACACACACACTGCCTTCCCCGAACAACCCCCCCCCTCGACTCCCCATCCCCATCCCGCCTCCCAACCCACCTCAACTGTACCTTTACCCCCACCATCCGTTCTCAAACCCACCTACGGGCCGTCTGGCCCCCCCCCCCCCCCCCCCCTCATGAACCTCACTCCTCCCCTCTCATCCCACTCTCCCTCCCCAGTCCTCCTCCCCCCACCCCCACCCACCCCCCCACCCCCACCCCCACCTGCGCCACCGTCGTGCCGGCCGTTACGGCTCCATCACGGCTGTACGTCAGGGCCGTGCGGGCGGGCGGGCGGGCGGGCGGGCGGGCGGGCGGGCGGGCGGGCGGGCGGGCGGGCGGACACTCCTAGTGCTTGGCCACACCGCGCCTGCCCGACCCGTGTGCGCGCATCAGTGACGTAGTCTGTCACGTGGCGGATTTGTCACCACGTGACCGATCACTTCCGGCCACTCCGCAGACAGAGGTTGCCCCCGTGGGGCAGCCTCGTTTTCCCACTGCAGTTCTTTTCTTCTTTTCACTCTCTCTCTCTCCCACTCACTCTCAGCAGCTTCTTCCGGCGTTGCATGCTGGGAGCAAGCTGGCGCCACCTAGTGAGAGCTGCGAAAACCACTGTAAGTGTAAGTCAGACAATGGGCGTGGGTTGTTTTTTCTCTCTCCCACCCACGCTCTCACCCTTCCACATCCCGCTCCAACCCTCGGCCTTGTCTTCTTATTTCATGTTTTTACTTCTGACTGATGCTTTAGATGGCTGGCTGAAATCCATCCCTCATACAGATGGGATGGACTCCGAGGGTACATCCGTTCGCCCCTGGCTCATCTCTGCACGCGCAGGAAATTGGGTGCGGCGGCCAGTGGCTATTTGAAGGGAGACTGTTTTATGTTGACGCGTGGCACATTCTAGTGCCCTTCCGCCCGCAGTGGCACCGCCTAGTGGCGGCCTGCGTTGTCATGGCGACCGGTGGTGCCTCCCACCCCTAGTTGTGGTTGTGCCTCAGGGTTAGAGGTGGTGCCATCTAGTGGTGGTTGCAGCTTGATGACGGATGCTGCCTCCTAGTGGTGGCTCTGTCAGGATTACAAGTGTTATGTCCTAATGGTGATTGTATTATGGTTACACGTGCTGCCTCGTAATGGTTGCTGTATCATTATTACAAGTGCTGCCTCCTGGTGGTGGTTGTATCATTATTACCAGTAGTGCCTCCTATTAGCGCATGCATCATGATTACAAGTGGTACCTCCTGGTGGTGGCTCTATTATGATCACAAGCACTGTGTCCTAGTGGTGATTGTATCGTGACTAGGAGTGCTGTCTCCAGGGCCGTATTCGATTAACACGAACCTGGCAACTCTGGTCACATGATTTGCTAGAATTTCAAATCAAACAATGTGAGTGTGCCATGTGCAAAAAGTCCCAACCCCAGTAACACATGTCTTGGTTGGGGGGTGGTTAGGAACAATGACGTCACATTTGCGCCAGTACCATCCTGTAGGATAACATCTACCAGGTTGTTGGGTAATAAATAACCCAGATTAATGAAATGGAAATATAACTAAACTATGTCATCATGCAATACTTTGCTGTAGGTATATCGGATATTGAAAAAAAGAAGTTTTGGATTAAACCACCATTTGTTTCCACCCGGAGCATGGAGAAGCGTATTCCTTTATTCAACCCGAGTCTGTAGGGTGTGCGCATGCGCCAAAGAGTGGCTCGGTTGACCCGAGTTGATTAATCGAATACGCCCCTAGTGATGACCGTCTCGTGATTACAAGTTGTGCCTCCTCGTGGTGATCGTATCATGATTAGGAGTGCTCTCTCCTAGTGGTGACTGTATCCTGATTACAATTGGTGCCTCGTAGTGGTCTCTGTGTGCAGATGATGCCTCGTAGTGGTGGTGGTTGTATAATGATTACAAGTTATGCCTCCTATTGGCAAATGCATCATGGTTACAAGTGCTGCCTCTTAGTTCAAGTTATATCATGAATACAAGTGGTGCCTCCTAGTGGTGGTTGTATAATATTTACAAGTGGTGCCTGCTAGTGGTCTCTGTACCATGCATACAAGTGGTGCCTCCTCATGGTAGTTGTATAATATTTACAAGTCGTGCCTGCTAGTGGTCTCTGTACCATGCATACAAGTGGTGCCTCCTAGTGGTGGTTGTATAATATTTACAGGTGGTGCCTGCTAGTGGTCTCTGTACCATGCATACAAGTGGTGCCTCCTCATGGTAGTTGTATAATATTTACAAGTCGTGCCTGATAGTGGTCTCTGTACCATGCATACAAGTGGTGCCTCCTAGTGGTGGTTGTATAATATTTACAGGTGGTGCCTGATAGTGGTCTCTGTATCATGCATACAAGTGGTGCCTCCTAGTGGTGGTTGTATAATATATACAAGTGGTGCCTGGTAGTGGTCTCTGTACCATGCATCAAGTCGTGCCTCCCATGCGGAGGGTAGGGAGTTCACTTCCCGGTTGAGTCAAACCAATGACTTATTACAAAAGTGATACTTGCTGCTTCCTAGCGAGGCATTCGCATTATTAGCATAAGGAAAGGACTGGTTGGTTCGGCGTCAGGTTAATGTGATTGAGTGGGATATCAGGTCATAGTGCTGGCAGCTTGGTATCCCAGTGGAGCGGCACAATAAAGTCACCATGAGTGCGCACTGTCACAAGCCGGTACCCGTCCTGATATCACCTTAGATGTTGCTAGAATGTAATACAACAACACACAAACTGATATGACCTTAGATGTTGTCAGGACATAAAACTCCAACAACAATCCAACCAACCCCCACCCCATATACACCTCATCCTCCGTCGGGCAGTCCGACCGGCGGGGCAACCGGCGTCTGAAATGCCGTATTTGCGGGTCCCCGCATCTCATATATGCGGGCGTTTGAAGCTATTGATGGCCGATCCAGTTAGGTGGTACACGAGGGTTATGGTTATCTTTTCTGATGGTTACTCATGTTATTAATATTAGTGATACTGTTCTACATGGCCAGAGCGCCCTACTATCTTGCTTAAAGTATCTATCCTGTATAAGGCATACTATCCTGCATAAGGCATACTATCCTGCATAAGGCATGATATCCTGCATAAGGCATACTATCCTGCATAAGGCATACTATCCTGCATAAGGCATATTATCCTGCATAAGGCATACTATCCTGCTTAAGCCATACTATCCTGCATAAGGCATACTATCCTGCATAAGGCATATTATCCAGCATAAGGCATACTATCCTACTTAAGGCATACTACCCTTTGGATATATTCTATTCATATGAACTATATAGCAGAGCTTACCCCATAGTAGAGACACACAAGACACAATGCGTGATTCAAGTCCAGCACCAGCAGAAGTATTGGTAGAATGATACTGATGCTTTGTTTTATTCAGTTTATATACATGCAACAGTGGATGTTATCAATATTCTTATCGGTTGCTTTCAGGGCTCACCCCCCACCCAGCTGTAAGATAACATGTAAGCTTAGATAACATATAAAACTCCAACAACCAACCAAGATAACATGTGGTGACTGTGTGTCTGGGTGAGATAAGGGGGAAGGATTGTGCTTAAAGAGGCACTGTTTCCCTCCCCCTGTGTGAGCCTTATAAAGGGATTACTGTTTCATATTTAACCATCTCGATATTCAATATACACTTAATCGGAGAATTTTACAGGCGGGCCGACCAGCGGGCCAACCGGCGGGCCAACCAGCGGACCGAGCAGCGGGCCGTGTGCAACGCGCAGCCGCCATTAGTGGCACAATGCCTAATTACACAAACGCAATTAAGCCCAATCACTGAGACATCAGAAACCGCGTCAAAAACTCGCCAAAAGGCGGTTATGAGGAAAGGGCGGTGCCCGACGCTGATGGGGTTTTCGGCAAAATAGAATGAGGTGGAGGGGAGGGGCGGGGGCGCGGGATGAGGTGATTGGGGGGATGAAGAGGGGAAGGGTAGCGTTGTGAGTCCTGAGGCGAAAAGAGGTGTGGGGCGGGGAACGGGGTAGTGTTGTGAGTCCTGATGCGAAAGGAGGTGGGGTGGGGGGGGGGGAGGAGGGGGGCTTGTTTGTCCGCATCGAAATTAAAATTAGAAGTCACCCCCCTGCGCATGGGCGTAGTGGTGATAGTGCGCCCGTTCGTAATCAAGAACAATTATATTTTTTCTGTTTGTGACTGTGTTTGTAATGAGCACTGTGGAAACAATGAATAATTTGGCTTTCTTGTTTTAGATCCTAGCAACATTCTAGGGTATATCAAGATGAGGTGAAGGTTGGTGACAGTAGGCCTACCGCTCCTCAAAACCGGTGATGGGGGTCGTTGGTTCTAAATCCGACTGAGTCAAACTAATGATAGTTCAATTTGTTGCTTTTTCTCTGTGATATATCATAATGGTTCACAGCTTCAACTTAGATGATGGTTGTTGGGGTTGGTGCCACTCCCAGCCTTTATCCTTTTGATGTGCATGCCAAAATTAATTTTCCACGTTTTCATTAAAAATATATCCAATGTCAACCATTTAAGCCCCAGTATCACTTGCCCGGATCAGGGGCCGGACGAGCCCAGGACCGTGATCCGGCATGGTCCGTGGTGATGCGGTGTGATCCATGTCTCATCCGTGGCTGGTCCTTGGTGATCCTTGGTGATACATGGCTGGTCCGGCCTCGTCTGGGGTCCGCCCTGGATGTTTTAAAATGCTTAAAAGATCGGGGCGGTCCAGAGCATTTTGCGATCCGGGCTAGATCCGGCATAGTCCCGGATGATCTGGGGGTAATCTGGAGGTGGTCAGGATTGACCCGGACCAGTTCCGGACTAGCCTGGACTACCCCCGACATTGCCATTGGCCACTCCCGGACTGCCCGGATAAGACCCAGACACGCCGGATGACCACAGATCAGCCACGGAGCACCACCGATAGCCCGGTTTACCACAGATCAGTCCAGGATTAGCCCCGTTTTTGTATTTTTATATATAGCAGGAGCAAGTCCACTTCAAGTCCGGGACTACTCCGTGTACACACAGGGTAGTCCACTCCACTGATTAATCAATACAGAGTATCATTGGAGAGTGTTCCACTCTCATTGTTATGACAATCTTATCCATCCCTGTCCGGGACAGTCCGGCCGACTGGTCCGGGGGTGGTCCGGCTAAAAATCCGGGGCTCATCCGGGTAGGTGTAACTGGGGCTTTAGAAATAAAATTTACTTAAAAATAATGTTAGGTCGATTATACCAATCAACCAGACATATTTATCTATAACAATTGCAGAACCTGAAAACCGTCGACCTATGCAATTTTAATGAACAAAACAAAAGGACCCTTTCCTCTAGATGAACAAATGTTAACAAAAGGACACATTCCTCTGCAGGTAGATAGCATTGGTCATAGAGTTATTATATCTGAGAATACACACTCAGCCTGTAGTATATACATCTGCTATAATAAACAGGACGAGAATATAACACTGTAGCAACAGTCGCATACCTAGGTATGGCACATGCCCGTGGGCACCACTTGAAGGGGGGGACTTGGCTTGACTTCTGAGGTGTTTGTAACCTTACGACGGTTACCGGCTGCAGAACTGCAGCATTATAGAGAGGCACCAATAAATCGGCCCAATCTTTGATTGAAGAATAATCTTCTGGGGGCATGGTTGTAGAACCTGGGGGATGTCTTTACAACGATTAAACGACGGGTCATTGGGACGGCCCCGAATCAGTCCAGTCTGGCAGTAGCACAGAACTTGTATCCAGCAGACAGCAGCAAGGGTTTCCAAGGAAGGGACGGGTAAAGATGGGTCCAGCGGTTCCAGCAACAAGAACAAAGCGAGAGAAACGATAAGGTAAAGGGCCCCACCCAAGCAAACAACTCCCTTACTCAGGGGGAGAAGTGAGCCTGGGTAAAAAAAAAGGGTAGAGTATAGGTAGAGAAATCAGAGTTGAGTCAAAGGACCATGTCTATTTGCTCTATGGTGACAAGCCGGCGAGCCAAAGACACGGACAGAGTAAGAGTAGAAAGTGAAATGCTGGCAGGATCCCCCTCCTGGAACTCTTTTCAGACAATATCAAGGAGGAGCATGGCCAGCAGAGAGGAGATAGAGAGAGGTGTGGACGAAGTGCGGTCCAGATAGCAAGTGGGGGCGGGGGCGCCACTTAAGATGATATTATGGTAAAGTTATCTAAAAAGACAGGTCTCAGATGTTTGGACGGGGGCGCAATTTCAGTGTTTGCCATAGGCGCTATTTTCTGTAGATACACCACTAAGCGGCAGCACATTTGCTGTGCATTGCTGGCGGTCCATGGTGCGTGACTACTGCACCAGCTCGTACATCCTCACTAATGGACCCATCACCACATCAATGCACCTCTGTTGTCACCACCGGTGTGGCGTGCTCAGCCGTGTACCGTGCTCAGCCGTGTACATAGACTCAACCTCAAGGCATTGTCAATGGTCGTGAGTAATTTTCATACAGAAAATACAGAACAAGTGAAATATCTCTAAAACCACACCACCTATTAACAAATTGTTTGGTAAACATATAGAAAACATCTTCACCTAAAAGATTATATTAAATTTATAAGGTTAGGGTTATTGATTTCTATTAATTTTGATTAAAACTAATGTTTTGCACTGTGCATACCGTCAAACTCAAGGCATTGTCAATGGTGGTGAGCAATCTTCATACAGAAAATCCAGGAAAAGTGAAATATCTCTAAAACCACACCACCTAGAAACAAATCGCTTGGTACACATATAGAAAACATCTTTACCAAAAACATTATATAAAATTTATAAGGTTAGTGATTTACGACCATTGACAATGCCTTGAGTTTGAGTCTATGTACACGGCTGAGCACGGTACACGGCTGAGCACGCCACACCGGCTATACGCACATCACACGATAGCAGGCGATTGAACCAGTCAGTCTTTGGGGTTTTACGTCCGATGTCATATGAGTACAAGTGCCGATTTGTGACAGTGCATACCTGCTATCAACTATGGAGTTATTGTTATTATTATATACATATTTGTGTATTGTGAGCATGTAGTTATGCAGGTATTGCAATACCTCAGGGAGTTTAACGCCCCTGCCCTGCAAAGTTGTAAACCACTGCCTTGTGGTACAGGTTCTTGACAGAACCGAAGGCTAAGGGAGCAAACCCTAAACAGAAAACCATGTCACTGTGGCAGCATTAAGGGCGGTTGATGTATGGAACTCCCAACATCTCCCGACCAGCCACTGCAGGGACAAATAGTTTTGCGCCTGTCTTGACATGTTCTTGCCGGTGTGAAACCTCTATTTGCTCCCCGAGAGAGTGCCGCTGGTAACTTGCAAAAGCCAGCAGCACTTCAACACTTTTGCAGGCAGCTTTCATGAAATGTACAACCGCACAAAGGAGAGCGGCAGTCAAGTAATGAAAGCAGTCTTTGTCGCATCGCGACCGACTGCATGATGATGATGATGAGTTATGCTTCCCATAGCAGTTAAGTCCCTCAGTAATCTGCAATCACAGCTCTTGCTCATCTTTGCCAGACCATAACGCATGGTTCTGTTTTTTACCTTGTCCATGTTTCCAACAGTATGTATATATTTATGTAATCAAACTATTTGGTGATGCTACATTGATGTCTTACCTTACTAGCACCACAACAACACACCTACACACATATATATATACGATGCAAACTAACGCTATATATGCTGTATAAGCCATTATATGAGTATACTTATCCTGAATCCGTCTCTACAGTTCATCCCCTCTTGAGACTCCACCAGTATTCTACTTGTTTAATTACTCCAGCTTAACTGGCACTCCTCCAGTCATCTACTCGTCACACCAACTGATTTGCCTGGTGGCGCCACCTTTACTGTGTCTTCATCGCTGACACTCGCCTCATGCCTCTACCACTGTCACAAAAATGATTGCATACATATACACATAACTTATATATTTGATGTATAAGTGTTATACAAGTATCAAGGCACAGAAGGGTATTCTATTATAGTCTTGTTATTATATATATTTGCTGCTGATACCTGCAGCCTACCACACTACTGGGACCTGTGGCGCCACCAGCGGCTCCCTTCGTCCCTAACGGCGTGCCCACATGGTTCACTCGTGCTGGGAATTTGTTCTAACTATTTATATACACATAATTAGTTATGCTTGTTGAGTTCTGGAGGACTGCCCTGCTCGTGCAACATGGCGGGTCAAGCGAAGAGTGAGGGGGTCTGCTGCCCACTGGGCCGGCAGTGTCTGCTCTAGAGGAAGGCAGCCCGGTGTCGCGGTTTCAGATCTCCGCCAGTTTCAGATCGCCGCATTGCTTCTGCGCATGCATCAAAATCGAACAGCATCGTCAAGGTATTGTCAATGGTCGTGAGAAATCTTCATACAGAAAAAGTGAAATATCTCTAAAACCACACCACCTAGAAACAAATCGCTTGGTACACATATAGAAAGCATGTTTACCGAAAAGATTATATTAAATTTATAAGGTTAGTGACACTGGCACTATAGTGACAGTATGAGTGCAGCGATTTGTGGCGATCGGCTATGGTTTGAATCTGGCTCGATGTTGACACATGCGCAGACGATGCTGTTCGATGTTGACGCATGCGCAGAAGCCAGGCAGAGATCTGAAACTGGCAGAGATCTGAAACTGCGACACCGGCCCTGCCTGCTCCCCCCCCCCCCTCAGCGCCCTGCCCGTCCCCTGCACCTCCATAGACGTGAGGGGGCCACTCATCAGTCACGACAACACCTGGCCGTGTTTGCTACGAGTGCGTCACTATTTACTTAGATGCACACATCACAGCGTGAGTAATGGCTGCCGTGGCCACAGCCGGGAAGTCGAAGTGTGTGTGTGGTGTGGTGGGATGGTGGTGTGGCGGTGTGGTGTAGGTGTGTGCGGAGCGGTGGTGTGGTGGTGTGGCCCGGTGGGGTGGTGTAGTTGTGAGGTGGTGTGGTATAGTGGTACGGTGGTGTGGTGTAGTAGTGATGTGGTGTGGTGTAGTGGTAATGTTGTGTGGGATAGTGGTGAGGTGGTGTGGTGTAGTAGTGAGGTGGTGTGGTGAGGTGGTGTGGTGTAGTGGTGAGGTGGTGTGGTATAGCGGTTTGTGGTGTAGTGCTAAGATAGTGTAATCGAGTGGTGGTGAAGTGGTGTACTCGTTTGGTTGTGTGGTTGTGCAGTGGTATGGTTGTGTGGTTGTGCAATGGTGTGGTGGGGGTTTAGTAATGTGGTGATGTAGTGGCATAGTGGTTATTGCTTAGTTGTTGCCGAAATCAATAATTCCCAGAGCGCGAAGACTTTCAGTGAAGCCTGGTTATGGCTTGGATTTCCGTGAAAAGGCGGAAATTCTCTCATAGGCTTAGCATTGTCAAGGAATAACAGAAAAATAGGGGAAGTCGGGTTATATCCGATACTCTCCAAGCACAACCCTAGCTCCACTCCACTAATTAGTCAATGCAGAGTATCGTTGGAGAGTGTTCCACTGTCATTGTTATGACTATATTCTAGCCTAATTTTCGTATATTTCCGCTTTAGTCACTGACTGCACTGACTGACTGTGCACTGGAGAATGCATCAAAGTATCAAACCTTAACACCCCCATTCCATATTTGTTGAGAATAAATCCTTTCTTCATTTGATGGTTTAACATGCAATTATAATCCCAGTACAAATTAGTAATGCACAGAATGGTCCTGCACACTGAAAATGCTATCAGACCAGTTTGCCTACCCGGACTCCCCCTCGGGCCACATAAAAATGGTTGATATCACGATGGAAATACTGGTTCTTCTCATCCAATCACCAAAGCAATATTGAGCCTCGTCTGCACTTGGATGGGTGACCACCTCGGGATATGAGGTGCCACAGATATCATGATATGAGATTATGCAAATGCCACAATAGTTCGATTATATTAATTTGTTTCAGTGGTAATTCTGTTTGGGTAGTGCTAGGTATTCTATCTGGTTAGTGCTTGGTATTTCTGCCCTTGTAGCACTGTCTATTCTGCCCCGTTATCACCATGTATTTTGAGTGTGGTTAAGACTAGTTATTCTGTGCGGCTAGTGAAAGACATTCTTTTCCGTTAGCACTGGGCATTTTGTCTCGTTAAGCTGCAGGCATTCTGTCCCGTCAGCGCTAGGCATTCTGTCTGGTTAGTGCTAGGCATTCTGTCTGGTTAGCGCTAGGCATTCTGTCTGGTTAGCGCTAGGCTTTCTGTCTGGTTAGCGCTAGGAATTCTGTCCCATTAGCACCAGGCATTTTGTGTAGTCCATGCTATGCATTCTGTCCCATTAGCACCAGATATTCTGTGTAGTCCATGCTATGCATTCTGTCCTATTAGCACCATACATTCTGTGTAGTCCACGCTATGCATTCTGTCCCATTAACACCATACATTCTGTGTAGTCCACGCTTTGCATTCTGTCCTATTATCACCATGCATTCTGTCTCCTTAGCACCATGCATTCTGTCCGGTTAACACCATGCATTCTGTCCGGTTCACACCATGCATTCTGTCCCATCAGCACCATACATTTTGTCTAATTCACGCAATGCATTCTGTCTCCTTAGCACCATGCATTCTGTCCGGTTAACACCATGCATTCTGTCCGGTTAACAGCATGCATTCTGTTCCATCAGCACCAGGCATTCTGACCGGTTACTGCTAGGCATTCTGGCCCAATAGCACCAGGCATTCTGTGTGGTTCCCGCCATGAATTCTATCCCATGAACACATGCATTCTGTCTGGTTGACGCTATGCATTATATCCTAAAAATAAAATTGATTATATTTACCACATTGGTTTTTTTTACCATCGACTATCGGAAGTCAAAGGCCTTCTGTCCCATGAACACCTACCTACATTCCGTCCGGTTATCACAAGAGGCATTCTGTCCGGTTGGCGCCAGGCATTAGTAGCCCTGGCGACGCATGCGCGTTGGCTATTAGTGTGTACACCGGTGACCAGCTGATTAAACAGGTGTGGTATTTACATGTTGCAAACAGCCAGGTGTCACGCAGGTCGCATCAGCCACACATTAACGCATATGTGGGGCACGTCCATTTGTTTAGTCCCCCCACTCCCCCCTCCCTCTTCCTCTCTCCCTCTCCCTTCCCTCCTCTCCCACCCCCTCCCACCCTCACGCCTGTCACTAATTAAGGTAATTAGGTTTAGTAATCAAGGTGGAAAGCCAATGCCCCGATGCGGTGTTGAGTTGTATGTGACTGGGAGTGCATGATGAAGGAGGCTTTTAGCGACGTGTGTTTTATTTGACAGAGGGGGCCCCTGGGTACCCAGGATAGACCATAGTGACACTGGTGACAGACAACCACCTAGCCATGAGTGACCGAATGACCTTCACCTTGTCCTCGTGATATGGTATATATGAGAGACACATTGTCGGAAACATCGACATACGCAGAACCTTAGTTACGATGCCCTCCTCCTCCTCGTCAGACATTTTGTGTACAGTGAGTTAATATATAGGAAATATCTGTCCAAATAATAGATGCTAAGAAAGCTTTTTTATTTTATATAGGGAATATCTATACAAATATTACCTGTCGAGTGAGCTTTTTATTATATATATAGGGAAAATATGTAGAAAAAATAAATGTTAAGTAAGCTTTTTATTATATCTACGGAATATCAGTACAAAAGTATACATGCTAAGTAAACCTTTTATTATATATAGGAAATATCTGTTCAAAGAATACATGTTAACTAGGGTTTCTATTATATATAGGGAAGCTCTTTGCAAAGAATACATGTTAAATAAGCTTTTTTATTATATATAGGAGATATCTGTACAAAATGTTAAGTAAGCTTCTTATTATATATAGAGAATATCGGTACAAAGAATATATGGCGAGTAAGCTTTTTTTAATTACATATAGAGACGATCTGTACGAATAATACATTTTAAGTAAACATTTGATTAAGTTCTTCACTTTTATTCTTCAGAACAATACATTTCTCAGCGCCGAGGATCTTGTCTTCCGGCCATATCATCATATATTATTGTCATGGGGGTGATGAAAATAAGAAATATTGCGCCTAGAGCGGGACTCGAACCCATTTCTCTTTGCATTCCGGGCCAGTGTGCGAACCATTACACCACCTCGGCTCACTCTCACCACACTACCCATGCCTACCTCTCTATGCGGCTCCTTGACTGAGACGTCAGTGGAGACTACTACACTCATCCGCCTGGAATTGTAAGTCTGTTAATGCTTACAAGTACATACATACAGGCAGTGCCCTTACACATACACACGGTAGGTTCAACAACTGTACAGCGCATAGCTTGTACAGGATCATGGTCGCAGCAACCAGTGTCATGGGGGTGATGAAAATGGGAAATATTGTGCCTAGAGCGGGACTCAAACCCACATCTCTTTGCATTCCAGGCCAGTGTGCTAACCATTACACTACCTAGGCTCCCTGAGATCACCATACTACCCACGCCTACCTATCTATGTGGCTCCTTTCCTGAGAGGTCAGAGCAGACCACTACATTATTTACCCATTTTATACACAAATCATCTTTAATGATGAATAATGACGCTGTCTAGTCTACTTGCTCTGTTAACTCTTATTATACCCGACTGAAAGGAAAGCAAGAATCTCCGAACATGACTGCAGTACCTATTTTACAATAGACACCACAACCAATATCCAAGAAATCAATATGGGGGTTCGCATATCCTTGTACAAACTGGTCATATCAGGAGTCAGTCAGTAACTTGCAAGATGAGTCTAGATATGGGAGGGAGCGATACGCAGCTCAGGCGGTAGCGTGTCCACCTGTGAAGATGTTAGTCATCCTATCGATCCAGCTCAGTGGACCCATTTGCAGTTTGGGCTATTTTCCGTTCCAAACAGTGGTCCAGAACTGGTTCAAGAATGACTGTGGTATGCGCTGTCTTGTCCGTGGGAAAGTGCATATGAAAGACCCTTTGCTGCTTATCGGAAAGAGTAGCCTATGTGGCAGTAGCGGGCTTCCTCCAAAGAAATATGTCAGAATGACCATATGTTTGATGTCCAATAGCCGATGATATGAAAATCAATGTGCTCTAGAGGCATCTATGAATAATACAAGAATTACTTTCTAGATATGGGATCACAATGATAGCTACAGAATCCAAGTATAATCAGGAAACATAAGGATATTTACTGGACGATTACTCACTTGGGAATGTTGATCTATTACTGGTCATATACTTAAAAGTTGCATAATTCGATGGTTTAAGAGTCTGCTGGTTTTTTTTTAAAGATGAATATATTAGGTTAATTAATATGGTCTACCTTACCTTACTTTGAATTAACTTTAATTTTAAATTACTAACTTTGGAAATATTTGAAGTTCAGATATATCAAACTAATGTTTGCGTCTACATAACAAATCTGACAACAGAGGCTCTTCATATTCTAGTAAATTAACTTAGTGTTCCATTTTATTCAACAACAAATGATTAATAGGTGAACTGGCATCTAAGTTGAATGCGTTGATTTAAATCTAGATAAATGTTTTGATTTCGAAAATTTGATGCTAACTCATCATCATCATCATGCTGTCGGGTGTGATGCGACAATGACTGCTTTCATCACCTGACTATCACTCTCCATTTAGCTCTCTGCTGTGAGAGTTGGGTCCATGAGTCAGTCTCAATGTCTCTCAGCTTCAGGTTTCTCTTGATGGTATCCCTGAACCGGAGAGGATGGCACCCTCTCTTTCTGTAACCAGAAGACAGTTGAGAATAGAGGATCTGCTTTGGTAGCCTATCTGATGGCATCCTCAGCTATGACTATGCAGCTTTAATCCAAATAGGCAAATAATGTCTATGTGAAATTCTTTCAAGATAAACAGCTGGAACCACGATTCTTTTAGACAACCATATGGCTTATTGCAAGTTCAGAAATACCGGTTGATTATGTGAGAATTTATACCTGAGTGTAAATTAAATATTAAAATACAACCCCAAAAAGAAACCTGGCAACAGATTTAAGAGCTCTCAATCTTTAATGTGGTGCCAGATGTTTCTGTCTTGGATTTTATAAGAGTGTTTACAAAAATGTTGCTCATAATCCGAGGAATGAAGCCTCTTCTTCCAATGTAAAATGCCCAGCATTTATTTCCTGATTTGAATGTCATTGTTTTACCTTTTTTTGTACGTCCCGATTTGCTGTCTTCAACCCGAGATAGGGTGTAGGACCTTCAAAACACTACCCCGTTGAAAACACTACAGTAGTGTTATCAACCTAAGTTCAAAACACTACGGTAGTGTTTTCAACTTTGGTTGCATGGTCCAATGAAATATAATTTTGTCAAAATTAAAACAACTACTTACATTTGATCCTATCTATCCAACTTAGATACTGGTGTATTAGCTAATGATTTGGGACAGCATATAGAAAATAACCAGTGAATTTATAAGCTCACCCCTTTAGACACTCACTTTGAAGCATCATTATGCAGGGAGGCCATTAACAACTAGGCCAATCTCATGACCTCATTAGCCTCCCCCCAATCAAGTAGGCATACTGTGCAGGGTCATCTCACATCACGTGGTCACCGCAAGATGACCATCTGGGTCATAGCCACAGGACTTTTGACAAGCTTGTCGAAATTATTTTTGGTTCTTTCAGCTCAAATTACTTCAAAACTAATCATCTTTAATCAAAATCACTCCGGACTAATGATTACCAGCTAGTAATGATCAATTTCATATATTTATCTAAAAAAATAAGACAAAAATTCAAATGCCATCGGACGATGCAACTTTAAGTTGAAAACACTACTGCTAAGTTCAAAACACTACCCCTACATAGGTCCAAAACACTATCCAAGTTCAAAACACTATCATAACACGGCAGTAGGGGCTGTAAGTGTAATGCTGCTTGTTTGTTGTTGCTTTACATCCTAACAACATCTAAGGTCATATCAGGACGGGTACTGATTTCTGACAGTGTGCACTCAGGGCAAGTTTATAGTGCTTCCCCGCTGGAAGACCAGGCTGACAGCACCATGACCTGATATCCCACTCAGTCACATTAGCCTGACACTGAGCCAACCACTCCTAGCCCTATCCTAATAACGCCAAGCGCCAGGCTAGGAAGCAACAAGTATACATTTTTAAGTCATTGGTTTGCCTCGACACCACGATCTACCAACATGGGAGACAGACGCTGTAACTCATTCGGCCGTCCCGTCTGGTCTGTAATGCCGCAAAATGTAACCTACTGGTACATATTGATATGCTGACCATGCTGTGGCGTTTCATTGATTGTTGGTTGTTGTTTTACATTCTAGCAACATCTATGGTCATCTCAGGATGGGTACTGACTTGTGAGAGTGCACACTCATGGTGACTTTATAGTGCTGCCCCACTGGGAGACCAGGCTGCCAGCACCATGAGAGTAGTGTTTTGAACTTAAAGGGAGTGTTTTGAACTTAAGAATAGTGTTTTGAGGGCACCCACAGTAGTGTTTTGAACCTACCTTTAACTAAATTGAAAACACTACCATAGTGTTTTGAACCTAGGTTGAAGACACTACCGCAGTGTTGTTGTGGGGTAGTGTTTGAACTAACAACACCGTCCCTACAATGTAAGCTTGGTGGGTTGATTGTTGGCATTTTACATCCTGCCAACACTTAAAGTCATATCAGGATGGTTACCAATTTGTGCCAGTGCACACTCATGACAACTTTATAGTGCTGCCCCACTTGGAAATCAGGTTGCCAGCACCGGGACCCGATATCCTATTAATGCCGAATACCTGGCTAGGAAGCGATAGGTACCAATGTTAAAAGTCATTGGATTGACTCGACCAGGAACCGAACTCCCGACCTTCCCACGCGAGTACCGCGCTCTACCAATTCGGGCACCATGCCCGGTATGCAATGCATGTAATATTAAGGGTATATAGGATTGTTACATGGGGGAGTCCGTTGAATAGTGCTGGGGGTTTCGCGTCCTAGAAACAGGTGAGGTCATATCAGCACTGAACTTGACTTATAGCAGTTTGCACTTTTTGTGATGTTTGCCCACTGATATATTGGGTTTATGGGACAGACATACGATATGCCACTGAGTGTCACTATCCTGGAACTAGACTACCCATTCCCTGCATTATCTTGCTCAGCCTGTGTTTGAACTCACGACGTCCCTCAGGGAAAGCAACCAAGATGCCGAACCGCTAGGCCATCCTGTAGGGTTATGGTGTATGCAGTAGGCGGAGGTAAGAGTGAGAGAGGAGAGAGGAGAGAGTTGAGGGTGGGATGGTGGAGAGGAGGTATGAGGAAGAGAATCGGGGGAGGGGTTGGAGAGAGGATAAGCATTGGGGGAGAGAATGGGAAGGGTTGGGGGAGGAATGGGGTGGGTTGGGAGAGAATATGAGGGTTGGGAGAGAATGGGAAGGTTGTGGGTTAAAATAGGAGGGTTGGGGAGAGAATGGGAGGGTTGCGCGAGAGAGGGATATGGTAGGGAAGGGATGGGGAAGGGGTGGGGTGGGGGGAGGGAGCAGGGTGGGATGAGGTTCGCATGGGAAGGTGGGGTAGGGAAAGGGGGAAGGTGGGAAGTAGGGGCGGGGTGGAAGAGGAAGATGAAGGGGAGGGGGAGGGTAGTGGTGGGGGAAGGAGACGGAGATGAAGGGACTGGAGAGGTAAGGATGTAGAGGTACGGAGGGGAGGGTAACGGTGATTGAGAGAGGGGAGGGGGAAAGGGAGGGGAAGGGATATGGAAGGGGAATAGACGGGGAGAGGGGAGGGGAAGGGGGAAGGGGAGGAAGAGCAGTGAGGGGAGGGGGAGGGGAGGGGAGGGGGAAGGGGAGTGAAAGGGAGTGTGTTGGGGGGGAGGGTGAAGGCAGTGAAGGGGAGGGGGAAGGGGGGAAGGGGAGTGAAGGGGAGTGAAAGGGAGTGTGTAGGGGGGGGGGAAGGGGAGGGTGAGAGGGAGGGAAGGGGAGGTTGAAGGCGGAAGGGGAGGGGGAAGGGGAGGAAAGGGAGGGTGACGGGGGGAAGGGGAAGGAGAATGAAGGGGAGGGGGCTGGGAGGGGGGAGGGGAGTGAAGGGGGAGTGTGTAAGAGATGGGGAGGGGAGGGGTGAAGGGGAGTTAAGGGGAGGGGAAGGGGGCTGAAGGGGTGGGTGAAGGGGGAAGGGGAAGGGGAGGGGGAAGGGGAGGGAGACTGGGAAGAGGAGGGGGAAGGGGAGTGTGTAGGCGAAGGGGAGGGGGAGGGTGGAGGGTAGGGTGAAGAGAGTGGGGAAGGGGAGGGTGAATGGGAGGGGGAAGGGAGGATGAAGGGGAGGGTGAAGGGGAGGGGGAGTGAGGATAGGAGGGGATATGGGGGTGAGAGTAGTCAGTGGATGGGATATGGACGGCGGAGGGAAGTGAAGGGAGGGGGGGTTGGGGGAGGGGGGAGAGGGATAGGGAAAGGTATGGATGGGGCGGGGGAGGGATGGGGGTGCATTGTCAGACAGACTGCTTCGGGGAAGATGTGATAAAGAAAGCAGACGCGATAAAAGGTTGTCCTGTTGATGAGTGGCGAGCGCTTGAAATACATCGTGTTTTGTTTCTTACTGCCATCTGTCAGTATGCATTATATAGCAGCCGCTTGTGGGAGGCCATTTTAGCCCGGAAGTAGTTGGCGCCGCACGGATACAGCGGTGTGTGTGTGTGGAGGGGTGATGGATGTCTGTGAGATTGTGTGTACTTGGAATGTGGACGGTATAGAGAGTGTGTGTGCCTGTTGGTGTACGATGATTGTATGTATGTGTTGGGTTCTTGTGAGTATGTAGGCGTATATGTGTGAGTGTGTGGGTGTGTGAGGGTGTGTGTGTGGGTGATAGATGTCCGTGAAATTGTGTGTACTTTGACTGTGTGTCCTTGTGAGGTGGACGATAGAGGTTGTGTGTGTGTGGGTGGGTGTTGGTGTATTATCAATGTGTGTGTTCGTTTCTTGTGAGTAGGTAGGCATGTATGTCGGTGGGTGGATGTGGGTGTGTATGGGTGTGTGTAGGTGATAGATGTCCGTGAGATTGTGTGTACTTTGACTGTGTGTCCTTGTGAGGTGGATGATAGAGGTTGTGTGTGTGGAGGTGGGCTGTTGGTGTATTATGAGTGTGTGTTCGGTTCTTGTGAGTAGATAGGCATGTATGTCGGTTTGGGGGTGTGGGTGGGTATGGGTGTGTGTGGGTGATAGATGTCCGTGAGATTGGAGTGTGTGTGTGCCTGTTGGTGTACGATGAGTATATGTATGTGTTTGGTTCTTGTGAGTATGTAGGCATATATGTGTGAGTGTGTGGGTGTGTGCGGGTGTGTGTGCGTGTGTGTGTGGGTGATAGACGACCGTGAGATTGTGTGTACTTTGACTGTGTGTCCTTGTGAGGTGGACGATAGAGGTTGTGTGTGTGTGTGGGTGGGTGTTGGTGTATTATCAGTGTGTGAGTTCAGTTCTTGTGAGTAGGTAGGCATGTATGTCGGTGGGTGGGTCTGGGTGGGTATGGGTGTGTGTGTGGGTGATAGTTGTCCGTGAGATGGGAGAGAGTGTGTGTGCCTGTTGGTGTGTGTGTTGGTGTGTGTTGGGTTCTAGTGAGTAGGTAGGCGTGTATGTGAGTGTATAGGTGGGTGTAGGTGTATGTATGGTGTGTGTGTGTGTGGGTGTGTCTTGGTGATAGATGTATGTGAGAGTGTGCGTACTTGGATATGCGTGTGCATGTAAGGTGGACAATAATGAGTGTATGTTGGGTTCTTGTAAGTATGTGGGCGTGTATGTGAGTGTATAGGTGGGTGTAGGTATGGGTGTGTGTGTATGGGTGTGTCTTGGTGATAGATGTATGTGAGAGTGTGTGTATTTGGATATATGTGTGCATGTTGGGTTCTTAGAATGTGGGTGTGTATGTGAGTGTTCAGGTATGTGTGTTGGTGGGTGTGTAGGTGTGTGTGCATGGGGGTGACAGGTGTCTGTAAGATCGTGTATACTTGGATTGTGTGTCCGTGTGAGGTGGACTAGGGTTGGTTGTTGGAGTTTTACATTTTCTGAGAGTGTGCACTCATAGCAACTCTATAGTGCTGCCCCACTGGGAAACCAGAACACCGGCAGCATGACTCCATATCCCACTCAGTAACATTATCCTGACGCTGAGCTAACCAGTCCTTGCCCTGGGGCCATATGCAGGAGTCAGTGTTAGCGGGGTTTCGTGTTAGAGCCTATTACCGTTTAGCTATCACCGACGTCGGGAAATCTGTCAAGTCGTATGCAGGAGCGCGTAACACTTTCATTATAGCTAAACGTGAATTTATTTATAGATTTGGGAAATCCCTCTGCCTTTGTAGCCATATATTATGCTCAAATCTATTGAATGCGATCATATTTAACAGAATTACATACTCAATAAGTGAAATTTTATCAATTTAACTCTAAATTCGAAGCGTTATTAAGGCTACCGCCGCATTGGCGGTGATATTAATAGTTATATTTTCGAATCGACGAATGTAATGTAAACAAATCGCCGCATCGACGTCGCTTTCCATACTGGCAGCGGTGGCCATTTGTTTACTTTATGTTCGTCGACTCGAAAATATAAGTATTAATATCGCCGCCGTTACGGCGGCAGGGTTAATATTGCTTCGAATTTAGGGTTAATTTCATGAAATTTCACTTATTGCGTATTTAATTCTGTTAAATATGATAGCATTTAATAGATTTGGCTACAACGTTACGCTAACACCGCCCGTAAACGTCATATGAAACGGGGTTAGTTTCGCGGACCTTAAACGCGTGGTGTTACCGTAGCACGGCCTCCTGCATACCGACTTTTCGGCGTTAAACCAGAAATCCCCTCTAAACGCGTTTTGGCTCGATAACACTGACTCCTGCATATGGCCCCAGCTGCTGGGACCATGAGCCGATCGATATAAGTGCTGCTTCACTGGGAGACCAGGACGCTGGCACCATGACCTGATATCCCCCATGGTCACACTATTTTGATACTACTGTGCTACACCTATCCTATTAATGCCAAGTGCCAGGTTAGGAAGCCAACAAGTATAAATTTGATAAATCGTTGGTTTGACTCGACCGGGAAGTGAACTCCCGATCTCACGCGCTCTACCGATTCGGCCACCGCGCCCGGTTGGACGGCAGGTTGGCGGGGATGGGGAGATGAACAAGCTGAGTCTACTGCAGGACACCTATTGACACCGGAAATGACCAGCACTGGAGCGTCTAGCAATTCCCAAATGAGGGCAGACACTTGTGAGGTCACACACTTGTGTTCAACTGTGCCGCATGGCGGCGCCACCGCATGTCAGCGTTCTCTGTGCACACGGCTGTGCTGCGTGTTTGCTGAAAGAGCAGCCAGCGCACACTGCATCGCTCACTACGCGCGGCCAGTCTCCCTGATGACCCTCTCGGATGTTGGTAGGTCATGGGACTCGAACCCACGGATTCAAACCTTGGTCTAGCCAAACTAATGACTTAACAATTTATACTTGTCCCTTCCTAGCCAGGCGCTCGGCATTATTAGGATGGGGCAAGGACTGATTGGCTCAGTGTCAGGATAATGTACTGAGTGGGATATTAGGTCATGTTGGTGGTGGACTGATCACCTAGTGGGGCAGCACTATAAAGTCACCATGAGCAGCACTGTCATAAGTCGATACCCATCATGATATGACCTTAGATGTTGCGTAAAACTCCAACAACCAACCAACCCTGACAGCCTGGATGAGGTGTTTGTTTGTTGTTGTTTTACATCCTAGTAACATCTAAGGGATTTTCAGGACGGGTGTTGACTTGTGTGTGACAGTCTGCACTTATGCTTATGGCGACTTCATAAATGCTGCTTCACTGGGAGACCAGGCTGCTGGCACCATGACCCGATATCCCAGACAGTCACATTATTTTGATACTACTGTGCTAACCAGTCCTTGTCCTATCCTATTAATGGCGCGTGCCAGGCTAGGTCGCAACAAGTATACATTTGATTATAGGTCATTGGTTTGACTCGGCTGGGAATTCAACTCCTGACCTTTCACACAGGAAGCTAGATAAAGGATTCACCTGGTACTCGCAGTACACGGGTGAACACCAGCCCTATATAAAAACAGTCGAAAAAGCGGGGAAATGAAAGCCTAATTTCACAATCTAAGAAACAACATTTATTCTTTGTATATGTCTTCATATTTACCCACTACCTTTTCATTGAAAAATATAATAAAATATCTAGTTTAATAAGATTTAAAAGTGAAATCGAAGGCATTCTATGGCGGCCATCTTGTCTTTTTGCATTCTCTCCCATTTCACCAACTCTGTGCCTATATAAGTATCCATTTGATACTGGAGGCAGGTATTCTACTTCCTTTTCTATACTAAAGTTATTTTCGCCCGTATTTACACTATATTGTCGTTCACCCGCTTACTACAAGTACCGGGTGAATCTTTTATCTAACAGGAAGCCTGCTCTACCGATTCGGCAACCGCATCCAGTGCTGTCAGGATGGTGTTTTGTTCAGTGACGCCCCAGCATCAGCCAGTTTGAGGCCTGTGACACGGGAAGTTGCGCAGTGCTCTCAGCGTACATATCCTTTTGGAAGTGTGACCACACCACACAATTAGGAATGGGTCATCCGATAGATCCTGCTCAGTGAACGCATTTGCAGTTTGGGTTATTTTCTGTTCCAACCAGTGGTCCACAACTGGTTCATCAAAAGCATGTCCTGTCTGTGGGAAAGTGCATATAAAAGACCCCTTGTTGCTTATCGGAAAGAGTAGCCTATGTGTTGCAACAGGTTTCCTCCAAAGAAATATGTCAGAATGACCATATTGTAAAATTTTCCGATCTAATGGCATGAGGATATATGTGAACTCTACTATAATAAATTGCAACTTATCTATATAATGGTAAATAGTGATATAAAATCCAAAGGCATATGAGGGATATGTGGAGTTGGTAAACTATTACTCATTAGGTATAGAAATTGTATAGGAAAATAGTATAGAGGAGGAGTGTCACTTCTTAGATACAGTCTTTGGAGGAGTCACCTCACATACCCCCTCCCCCCAGCTGTTATTTATGGATCACTGGCCACCACAAGGCACTGTAGCCAGCATGACAAGGCTTTGGATACAACAGATTGAACCCTGATTGGTGGATCAACCCATGTGACCACCGCCATCTTGGATTCTAGAAACCTATATAAGATAATAAACCAGGGAGTCTCACTCTCCTCCCTTTTACTCTTTCTCTACCTTCCTTCATTACCTGTATTGATTTCTCATTAGCTTGTCCACACCACTCACACCACCAGCCGGCGACTTTACAATATGTTTGACGTCCAATAGGCGATGATACAAAAATCAATGTGCTCGAGAGGCATTGTTAAATAAAATAAGTTTTATTTTTGTTCAGCATTCCCTTCGATGCAGCAACACATATTTAATAAGTGCACCAGTATCTAAGCTAGATATGTAGAATCATCTGTCTATTTATTTAGGTTTTTTCCAAATATTATGCCTTCAGCGGACTATATGCAGCTTTGAATTATTCGGTGGTTTCTCTGGTTTACCTTATTGTCGCTCTACGTCAGTGGGCACCACCTGGTGGTCTTAGTCTTTGGGGCTCGTTTCTCTTGGAGGGTAAACATTAATGGATTTCCCTTAGCCGACTCCACTTAATTAGTTTCTAAATGACAGTGCCCAACAACACCCATTGCTGAATCTTTGTGATTAGAGTTTTCAAAGTTTAAATAAAAATGGTTGCCTTGGAAACATGAATAAAAGAATGCCACAGTAACAAACAATTAACTTAAAATAGAGCGCACAATTTTGCATTATTTATAGCCGAGTAATATGTGAAAAGACCTCATCAATCCTCTTCGGCTTCCATGGTAACGCCTGAAACTATGGCAATCCAGCCTGCCCAGTACATGTGCTAAGGGAGTCTCATGTGATGTAGATCAGATTTAGTTCTGGAGAAACTTTGTCGGTATAAAAGGATGTACGTGGTTTGTAACCCTATTTCCAACACAATATGTGAGAAGAATTACATCCTATAGGAACAGTGCAATAATAACCAGTTGTTGGTTGATATGACTACAAGTATGAGGTTTGAGCACTAAAAAAGCCTATGGAATGACCATCGTATGTGGTAAATCAATGGACCGTGTCAATCTGTTCTAAATAGCATGGAATCAAGCAACATATTAAGGTGCTGATGCCTTTCGTTTTCTAGTTTAGAAATTTTGATTTGGTAAGATTTAAAATGCAATAACATATCGATATTAAATCAAACATATATCTGTGTTATTGTTAAATGGGGAAAGCACCTCATAAGTATTGTACTTCTGCTTTCTCTTTTTTCATGTGAACAAATTACTGATATACATATCAACTTGTGTGTACATTGATCATGTGGAAATTAAAAAAATTGAAACAAAATAACACAACAAAATTACATGTCAAACACATAAGCAAATATCAAACACATGAACAACCAACCACAGCACAAACTATAGTTATATCGATGTTTATTTTGTTATTGGAATGTACTGAGCAGGTCGCCAGGTATTGCAAAGGATATCAACATGGAATATGACCATGACACACATTAATATAGAGCACTTAACTCATCTTTTGATATAGACTTCTATTTTGTGTTGCTTTGAAATACCTGTGCATTGATGACAAACCAACGTTCCTGGTTTTGATTGGTAAATGCATTAAGTAAACTCTATATTATTGAACTATAAACCTTTAGATACTCTGATGTAAGCTAAGTTCAAATGCATGCTACCAGTTGCTTATTTTTGGACAGAGACTGCTTATTTTTATTTTTGGACAGAGAATGTATGACTATATTGATTCCCAAGGAAACTGATGTATCATTAATCAGTGTGTGTAAGCATTCACATTTTATCCAGCACTCACTCGGTCTCATGCACCATGTTCCTTTCCCTACCGTCATATAAGGCTGTGGTCTATGCATACATTGTCGCATGGTTCAATCTCCGGTTGCAGCTGGTGGAGTGTGTGATGATGTCCGGGGAGAGGGAGAGAGAGAGAGAGAGGGGGGGGAGAGGTGGAGAGAGAGTTGGGGGAGCGGGTATGGAGATTGGATATGGGAGAGGGAGGAAGAAAAATGAGGGAGTGAAGGGGAAGCAGAGAGGAGGGGAAGGGAGATAAATGGGATAAGAGGGGAGGAGAGGGAGGCAGAGAAGTAGAGAGGGAAAGAGGGGGAGATGGAGAGACTGGAAGATGGAAAGATGCAGAGATGGAAGGAGCGTTAGGGGGTATGGATTTGGATGGGGGATGGGAAGAGAGGAGGGTGAAGGGTGAGGGAAGGGAAGGGGACAGGGAGAGGAGCGCGTGGAGGGCACAGAGGAAGGAGGAGAGAGGGAAAGAGGGGAAGATGGAGAGACTAGAAGAGGGAGGGAGATAGAGTTGGGGTATTGAGATTGGATTGGTGATGGGAAGGGGGGAGGGGGAAGGATAAGGTTTTGGAGGGGAAAGGGAGAGGTGGGGAGGGAGGTAGAGGAGGAAGGAGTGGGGATGGAGAGAGGAGAAGATGGGGAGAGAGGTTTTGGGGAGAGGGGGGGCTGGAAGAAGTGTTCGGATCTAGGATTGGAAACGGATGGAATGGGGAATGGGGATGTGAAGAAGGGACAAGAGAGGGGGTATGGAGATGTGGGTTGAGGAATGAGGTAGAGGAAGTGGAGGCAGAGAGGAGGGGAGGGTACACAGTGTAGATGGGGAGAGGGAGAATGAAGAGGAGATGTAGAAAGTTGGTTGGGAGAGAGAGGGTTGGAATAGGCGATCAAATATGGAATTGGAGAGGGATTGGAGAGACGGTATTGGACGGGGGAAGAGGATGTGGAGAAATGGTGAGGGAGAGGTGGGGGAAGGTGGGATGGGGGAGAGGAACTATAGATGAAGGGAGGGGGGTGGAGAGGTAGGGGAGAAGAGGAGAGGGGTGATAGGGAGGACGGAGGTGGTCTGGGAGGGGATGAAAGATGAGGGAGACGATGGAAAGCAAGCAGTCAGGGAGGTACGGAGGGAGGCAGGGGGAATATCTATGACAGCTCTTTTCTGTTGTGCGTCGCTGAATATAGATTGTGTGGAAATCACTTGTAGAACACACGCACGCACCACATGGGCATCTGGGTTCGGGCTGTGTTGGCTCGTGACAACATTCGCGAGTGACTAATCAATGTATGAGGCGCCTTTAGTGAGGGGAGGAGGGAGAGGCGGGAGTGGTAGGGGTGGGAAGGAGGGGAGGGGAAGGGCGGGGAGGCGTGGAAGGGTGGGGATTGGAGGGGGATGAGGAGGGGGAGAGAGGGGAGGGGTTGAGGGGTGGGGGAGTGGGGGGGGGGGAGGTAGGGGGACGTAGGAGAGGGGGGAGGCAGGAGGGGAGGATGGTTGGGGGAGGGGTGTAGAGGGTGAGCGATGGGGGCAGGATGGATGGGATGGTTGGGAGGGGAGGGGGACGGGCAGGAAGGGGGTGGGGAGGAGGGGTGGAAGGGGTGGGGAGGGCAGGAGGGGGACGACGGAGGGGGCTAGGGTGGGGGAGGGGTGGGGATGGGGAGGATGAATGGGGAGGGATGGGCTGGGGGAGGGGA
Organism: Branchipolynoe longqiensis; assembly: GCA_030323885.1. Lineage (NCBI taxonomy): Eukaryota > Metazoa > Annelida > Polychaeta > Phyllodocida > Polynoidae > Branchipolynoe > Branchipolynoe longqiensis. The sequence continues at coordinate 74,268,001 of CM059189.1, read as the reverse complement.
GGGATGGGGAGGCGGTGGTGGTTCAGGCGTCGAGTGGCGGGGTCTGTGTAGAGCAAATGAAGCCGGCCACGGGGGGAGGACCGCGGTTGAGCAGCTCACAGTGTCCCGGCCACAATGGTTGCCACGACGCCCCGTGCTACTAACTGATCTAACACCTCAATTTGCAAATACACACAGATCACCGTTTGGTTTGATTGATTGGAGTTTTAAAGGCTGGTAATATTTATGTTACATTAAGACAGGTCCCGAGTCATGACAGTTTATACTCGGAGGTAGGATGAGGGGGTGTTTTATACTAATTCTACTTTATAGTGACCTCGTTGTTGGATACCGCGCAACATATGCGGTCATATCAATACAGGCACCGATAGTATAAACTCATGGCAGCTTAATAGTGCTACCCCCACTGGAATTCCAAGTCGCCGATATTGCACTCAGTCATATTATCCTGGAAATGTGCCATCCAGTCCTTGCCTCATCCTGGTTGTGGATAGCTTCTAGGGAATATACCGGTAGTGACACATCATTCTCGTTAGTCTGCTTGATAGTTTCTTTGGACATTGCTTCAGAGTGTGCCTGGTATCTAACACTATTTAGAAACACCATTGACTGACACGGATATGGGAAGGATTACCACTCTGTTTACTCATTTTCAAAGAGCATTGATATATAATGAAGAATATCGGCCACGTTCACATGCCATCAATACAGGATGCACAACATATCAAAATGGACATAAGATTAAAGTATGTATGCATGTTTCTCAACAGCTTATATGTATGGTGTAATGAATGAATATGATGAAAATAGTTTTCCGCTTAAAAAAAGATACAGTGACAATAAGTCAATATATTGGTTGCGTGACCCTATATGTAAGAATATCCAGGCTGTTGGGCACTTATTTACCTTCATTAGGACACAGTGAAGGATCGAGCAAAAAGCAGTACAAAGAATGAAATTAATTAATATCGAGCTTAGGATGCATTCTTTACACAAATATTTGCTCGAGAACCACACCCCGTCAATATTTCATTACCGCAACCACCACACCACCACACCACCACACCACCACACCACCACACCACCACACCACACCACCACCACACGACGATCGCACCATCCCACCATCACCGGACACGGTGTCCAAATCGGTAGAGCGCAGGCCTCCCGTCGGGAAGGTCGGGAGCTCAATTCATGGACGAGTCAAACTTATGACTTACACAATTGATACTATGCACTACCACTACCACCCGGCTATTGCGACAACACAGCCACCACAACAACACCACCCCAACACCACCACACCATCACAAGTTTCTTCCGTTGTCATACTAATTCAGGAACGCTCTAAATGTTAAGCTAACGACTCAGCCATGTTTCCCAACTATAAACTCCGTGTTCCGCGCGCTGACCCTGCACACCGGCTGTCTGGGGCTGGAGATGCCGGCCAGTAATTGGCCGACTAGACAGCCGGCAAGGCGGGCACCATCCTGCCGGGCAGCGGGCGGGCGGGACATGACCACCGGACTGCGGGCACACCTGCCCCTCTTCCCTCCTCTCCCTACAAACACACGTACGCACACACACACGCGCGGACACGCACACACGCTCACACGCGTGAGCTCTCGGCCATCCAGGCATGTCCTGCTCAACGGAGTTAATTAGGTGCCAGGCCGCAGCGAGCGGTTTCAATTGCCAAGACAGCTGCGCCTGATGGCCCCAGGTTAAGCGGCGAGTTTAGATGCGTTTCTATACATGTGTATATATATATATATATATATATATATATAATATATTTGTGTGTATATATGTAGGCTTCTTTATATGTATTTTCCTCCAGAGTGTGACGCGAGGGGGCGCCCGCCCAGCAATTACCCGACAGCTGGGAGGGGGGGGGTGCTCCACCAATGCACACAGGAAATATAGGATGTACATGTTACCCTTACATTTATACTTGCATAATGCATTATACATCACATATATATGTTGGTTGTTGGCGTTTTACGTCCTCGGAACATCTAAGGTAATACAAGACGCTGACCTACTTGTTGCCCCACTGGGAGACCAGGCTGCCAGCACCATGACATAATATCCCACTCATTCAAATTATCCTCACACTGAGCCAACCAGTCATTGCCCTATCCTAATAATGCCGAGTGCCTGGCTAGGAAGCGACAAGCATCGATTATCATTGGTTTGACTCGACCAGGGTTCGAACCCGTTGGCTACTTTTTAGTGCTGTCCCACTAGGAGACCATGTCATCGGCACTATGGCCCTATTTCCCACCCAGTCACATTTTCCTGGTACTGACCAGTACCTGCCCTATCCTAGTAGTGTCTAGTGCCAGGCTAGGTAGTGACAGCTTTCAATTTTATATGTCATCGGTTTGTCTCGGCCGGGTTTTGAACTCCTGAGATTCCGGCAGGGGAAGCTTTGGCACAACCGATTCGGGCACCGAGTCCAGTCACCTGCAAAATAGTACTTGCATAAAATGAGTAGTCACGCCTCAATGGTAAAATATTAGACAGTGATTGAACTAGTATCACACTAAATGAGTGATGTATTGTTGTTTGTTTATTTGTTGTTGTACGTCCTAGCAGCATCTAAGGTAATATTAGGACGAGTGTCGACTCGTGACAGAGCGCACTCATGGCAACTTTATAGTGCTGCACCACTGAGTAACCAGGCCGCCAGCACCATAACCTGATATCCCACTCAGTAAATGTCAGTGAATGAGCAATTTTGCATCAGTAGACATTTTTTTGTTTTGTGTAAATTAATTTGATTCATATATATTTGTTCTCAGTACCGTAGCACTGATCATCCTACCGGAAGTGCTACATGTATATATATGTAGTTACACTATTGTTGTTGTACATGGTTTATATAGTATATTGAAGTGTGAATAGATTCTGAAATTAAAGTGTACACAATGCAATAAGGAATGAGTATGAGCTGTGGAACATGGACTGGGAACTAAAGTATATCGTTAGTGTTGTTGGGGTTTACCCTCGTAGCAACATGTAAGGTATGTGAATAAGTAATGGTATATCAGTACATGAGGGTTAGTGGTCATGTGTGTACGAGAAATGGAATGCCAGCGAAGGAGTACTAAACTGTCAGTGAACTAGTAATGAAAATGACCTTATATGTTGCCAGGACGTAAAACAACAACAAACAGCAACAGTAATGGGACATATAGGAATGAGTTATCAGTGAACGTAAAGATTGGGCCATCAGACATTGAGTAATGCAATATTATTGAACGAGTGATGTACAATCAGTGGACGAGCAATGGAACGCCAACGGATGAGTAATAGAATGTCAGCAAAGTAGTAATGGGACATGGAGGAATGGGTTTTCAGTGAACGTGTAATTGGGATGGACGTCAATGAGTAATGTAATATTATTAAACGAGTGACGAACAATCAGTGAGCGAATGAGTAATGAAACAAACACTGGCGAACGAGTAATGGAATCATCCCTCACTGAGCAACGCGACACCGGTTAATGCCATTGGACGAGTGATGAGCCATCAGTGAGCAAGTAATGGACTGTCAGTGAATGAGTAATGGTGTGTAATAGATGAAGACTAATGCCCCCCCTACCGGATTAATCTGGAAACAAAGCGCGCACATCAGTCACATGGACGTCCGGGTAAATGACTCGCGCATGCGCGGCGCTTCCGGTGAGCGGCAACACACTCCACAACTCGAGCAGGGGTTGCTCCAGCGGGGCGCGCGTGTAAAAGCAATATGTGTTTTCCGAGTTCCACTGGTACCTCAAGAAGGAACCAGTGTGCCGAGTCATAGCTGGCAGAAGGTGTGGGGGAGGCGTGTGGGGGGGGGGGGGAGGGGGGAGGGAGGCGTGTGTGCAGGGGAAGGGGGAGGGGAGAGGGAATGGGAGTGGGTGAATACACCTAAATAGAGGAGTATTATATTCAATGTAAATTATTTTCTTAGATAATTTCACCATAATTGGATTAGAAAAACAATGTATGGTAACAATCCTACCAAGTTTGGTAATTAGGAGGCATGTGGTTATTGGGGTACATTGAGCTTAAAGTATAGGGCTTAAAGTGAAGGATAGGGATGCGAGGGGGCTCCAACTCCAATTTCAGCCCATGCGAGCTGCTGGGTTGCAGGTTAAAGCTGCATAGTCCGATGAAAATATCAAATTTTCAAAACCAAAACAATTATCTAAATTTGATTCTACATATCTAACTTAGATACTGGTGCCCTTAAATTAAGCATTTGTCACCACATATAAGGGAATACTGAGGCAATTGAATAGAACCTGTTACTGCAGAAGTCTATGGGGTCAGAGTTTTGGCATGCTTGCCCACATTAATTTTGCATGGTTCCACTTCAAATATCTCAAAAGTTTGCCACTTAAAATAAAAGTTACTTCAAGCTAAAGTAAGATACATAATAACGATCAACCTAATGTATTTATCTCAGACAATTTCAGAAACTCAAGACCATCGGACTATGCAACTTTAAGTTAACGCTGAGAGACCAGCTGGTCTCCCAGTGGGGCAGCACTATATAGTCGCCATGAGTTTGCACTGTCACAAATTGGTAGCCGTCCTGATTTGCCAGTAGGGCAGCACTATAAAGTAGCCATAAACGTGCACCCGTCCTGATATGACCTTAGATGTTGCCAGGGTGTAAAAACCAATGAATCAAAAAACAATCAATCATCCCACCCTGATGATGTCGACTCACTCATGAAGTTGGCGCCACTGCCCCCCCCCCCCCCCCCTGCCAGACACTACACAGTCTGCACGCTGCGTGTAACAAGCGGGCGTTCCAAACACCCCACTCCCTCTGCCGCTGCCTTAATATCGATATTAATTGACTCACTAGGTCATCGGTAATTGGCCGGGACCAGGAACGCTTTCACGGCCACGTGACTCAGTAATCGACGGCCATTGGCTGCTCTTTGATGGAACGCGGCCGCGCGCAGTTCCGGCCAATGGGAGAACTTCCGGGGTGGGCGGGTGGGGGGGGGGGCATGCGCAGTAGGTCACACGTGAGAGACCAGTGTGTGGCGTTTATTGCCTGCATTTTGCTCTCTTTAGGAATGTGAAATATGGGCTGGGTGGGCATGACGCACACATGGGGTTGTATACACACTGCCGCCTAATATTGTGTGTAATGGCCCTGTCACACTACGACGTAACGCGCCAGCGTAGGGACAACGTGAAAATAAATTTAACACATCAAACGGGAGGCGTAATATGGAAATACGGGCCAAAGTTGGACTTCAATGCCGCATAGTTGACGTGAGCGTAATGTTGGTAAAGCATCATGATAACGTGGTTCAATGAGAGAGGACAAAGGAATTACACTCACGGTACATTATATATGTTATTTGATCACCAGAACTGTGTGTCATACACTACATACGTCATGACACGGTGGATAAACGTTAAGGTACGTTGGACGTCCGTTAGGCGTTCGTTATCCATACGTTGTCATTACGCGGACTGTATGTTCCCACTGTCTTTGAAGTAGGTCAACGTAGTGCAATGTAATGAGCAGCGTTTGACTAACGTACATCTAATGTACATGGACATATGCCTAACGCATACATAATGTATGGCGAACGTAAAATCCTCACATTATCCAACGTTGTCGTATGTTGAAAGTTTTGGACATGTCCAAAACCTTGATGCGCACTGACGTAACTCAACGTATCTCGAAGTAATTCAATGTCTGCCTAACGTAAGCATGACATAACCCGACGTACCTCAATGTAATGATGAAACATCACCTATGTCAGCATACGTTGGCTCGTTACATCGTAGTGTGACAGGGGTATAACCGGGCATGGTGGTCCAATCGATAGAGCGCAGGCCTACCATGCTGGAGATCAGGAGTTCAACAATTCCCAGTTGAGTAAAACCGATGACTTACTAAATTGATACTTTTCACATCCGAGCTTGGCGCTCGGCATTAATAGGATAGGGCAAGGACTGGTTTAGGATAGTGTCAGGATAATGTGACTAGGTGGGTCACAGTGCTGCTGGCCTGATTTTCTGGTGGGGCAGCACTAATAATATATTGTGTGAAAGAGGCGGGATTGCTCTGTACTCCCAGGTAGCGCCACCGTTGGGTGTTCTATGACAAATACACCTTGGGTGGCTAAATAGTGACAGTCCTTATATGATCTTAGATATTGTCAGGATGTAAATCTCCAACAACCAACCTAATAATTGTGCGAAGGAGGCGGGAAAGCTCTCTACTCCCAGGTGGCGCCACTATCGGGATTTTATTTCAAAAGCACATTGGGTAAATAGTAACAGTCCTGTTATGATCTTAGATATTGCTAGGATGTACAGCTCCAACAACCAACCTAATAATATATTGTGCGAAGGAGGCGGAACAGCTCTGTACTACTGCAAGGTGGCACCACCGTGGGGGTTCTATAACAAATGCTCCTTGGATGGCTTAGTAGTAACATCACACGAATCAGACCCAATTATAGCTAATGGCCCTGTCACACTACGATGTAATGACGTCAGCGTAGGGAGAACGTGATGAACGTTGAACTTCTCGGCATAGTATGCAAATTTGGGCACAAGTTGAACGTGGATGCAGCATAGTGGACGAGATCGTAACGTCGGTAGAGCATAGTGATACCGTCATTCAATGAGAGAGGACAACTTCATTACATTCACAGAACGTTATGAACGTTATTCCATCGCCAGAATTACGTTACCTGATGGCGAAACGTTGAAGTACGTTGAACGTACGTTCTCCTGACGTTATCCTGACGTTATCCTGACATTATCCTGATGTTATCCTGACATTCCCATTACGCGCATGGACGTTTCCACTGGGTTTAATGTGGGTCAACGTAGTGGAACGTAGTTGAAAGTAGTGACTAATGTTTTACTAACATCGGTTTAACGTCATTGACGTTCACTGAACGTGTACAGAACATACGGCAAACATAAACCCTTACGTTCGCGTCACATCGAAAGTTTTGAACGGGTTCAAATCCTTGACGCATGCCGACGTAACACGACGTAACATGACGTAGCCCAACGTCAGTCTAACGTCATTATGACATCATAATAACGTAACCCAACATACGACAACGTAATGACCAAATGTGATCAGGTCAGGCTTACGTTAGCTCATTACCTCATAGTGTGACAGGGGTATTATTTGCATGCATAAACTGTACCACCCTTATTTTGGTGCTTTCTCTTTCTTTCAACATACCCCCGTCCCCCACTGCCCCAACCCTTTCAACTTACTAGAAAAACACCCCAAAAACCCCATGCCCACCCTGAAAAGTTGGAGAGCAACACCCTACCATAGTGCTATTGCAGAATTGCAACATCAAATGCTAACAGTCTGGGCCACAGTATTTGTCAAATTGTGAATTCCCCTAACCCAATTACCGGCACTTGTGGATTAGACGCAATTAATCAACACCTTGCCCACTGGGCCGAAGATGCACAGCCCAGGCTGATATTTAGTGGGCCCTGATGGTGAAGTCTCCGATTTGGTCTGAGGATACAGCTCAAGCGCTCTAATCTAAACTGGGCACGGTGGCCGAATCGGGCGAGCGGGGCCTTACCTGTGGGAGATCGGGAGTTTGGTTCCCGGTTGAGTCAAACCAGTGACTTATAAAATGTATACTTGTTACTTCCTAGCCTGGCGCTCAGCATTAATAGCATAGGGCAAGCACTGGTTAGCTCAGTGTCAGGATAATGTGACTGGGTGGGATATTGGGTCACAGTGCAAGCAGCCTGATTTTCCCATGGGACAGCACTATAAAGTCGCCATGAGCGGGAATCAGAAGTCGGTACCCATCCTGATATGACCTTAGATGTTGTTGGAATGGACAACTCCAACAACCGACCAACTCTAATATAATCTAATCTAATCGAATCTCATCGACTCTAATCTAATCTAATCTAATCAAATTTAATCGAATCTAATCGAATATAATCTAACCTTTCAATGCTCGAATAAGCTCCCACCACCCACCACTCCCCACCCCCATCCCAACCCACCATCTATCCTGACAAAAACACCAGAATGTAAACACCAACCCATGTAGCAGGATTTCCACCTAGCCTGCAGGAACAGTGCTCGGACAGCACTGCCATTAGCTTATTCAGACTGATAGCTTCGTGTGGGACGGCTTGATTTATAACAGCCGGGAGATGCTTTGTCTGGGGCCGTGTTCCTGGCTCTCCCATTGTCAGATGTCACGTGATTCTGTGTGGAACAACACGGGGGAACACTTTCCACCTCCCTCCGCGTGTCGCCTGGCCCGTCACCTCCTGATTGGCTGCTATGTTTCCCGCTCTTTCGTCCATTGGAACCACCCAACCTCATTGCACCCCCTCCCCCACCCACCACCACCACCTCCACCCCCACCCCTACCCCGGTTGGCCATCACTGCCTCACTTCATGGCGAACTGGCGATTCAAGCGAACATACAGCCAACCCACCTGTCAATTTATTATTATTATTATTATTATTATTATTAATACCTTCGAGCTTTTCTTTGGACTATAGTGTACCTTTATCAGCTGCAATGAACCATTGTTACCTCATCATCATCATGCTGTCGGTCGTGATGCGACAAAGACTGCTTTCATTACTTGACTGCCACTCTCCATTTAGCTCTCTGCTGTGAGAGTGATCTCCATGAGTAGGTCTTAATGTCTCTCAGCTGTTACCTACACGACTGCTTTCTTGTCGTTCTTTCGCTGAATCACTGCATGTCTGTGAATGCGTGATGGTAATGGTAATTGTTGCACTGTCCGATGAAAGCATCACATTTTCGAAACCAAAACACTAATATATATCTGATCTGATATATGAAGAGTTCAGCCACAAAATCCCGCAAACGCCAATCCAAAAATTGAGAGAACCATTTTTTTGTTTGCATCTCTATCTTTTTTGTTCATTGCTCCATAATGATTTCATTTCAAGAAAAGTGGAATTAGTGAGAATTAAAATAACCTTCAGGTAAAAATATGTTATTATAATTCCTCTTTTGGATTGGCGTTTACAGGGTTTTGTGCTTGACCTCTTCATATTTAACTTAGAAGATACTGGTATATTTATTCAGCATTTATTGCTACATTGAAGGGAATAATAAGACATTTTAATAGAATTTGTTAATTCCGACACCATCTATGCTGTCAGATTTTTGACGTGGTTGCTGAAATTAATTTTCCATGTCTGCAATTCAAATATATCCAGATCTAACAATTCAAAATAAAAGTTACTTCAAACTAAAGTGAAATTGTTTGTTTTTTTTGAGTATTTTTTTGGAGGTCATATCAGGAACTAAAGCGAAGTAGATTAGAGTGTATCTGTATTTGCAACCCACCCCCACCTTCCGCCATATTAGCTGAAGCTGTGACCCTGTCACATACACGTTAGTGGACGTAGTTGAACGTAGGTGTACGTAGTTGAGGCTATTGTGGGACAACTGTGTTAAGGTACGGCAGGTTTTGATCCGGAGAAATATGTTACGGTATGGATAAATACGTTATGGTATGGATAAATATGATATGGTATGGATGCCGGTACATTCAACTATGGTCAACTAGGTTCAACTACGTTCAACTAGGTTCAACTACGTTCAACTATGTTCAACTATGCTAGCCTCCACTACATTCACCTACATCCATTAACGGCTCTGTGCCCATGGCTTCATCCCAGTATGCTAGAGTACACTAAACTATGCTAGAGTATGTTAGCATCACGGATGCTAATTCAGCCTCTAATGTAGCACTCTTTTGAGCATGTCCAAAAGTTAAATCGGACATCATGGCTCATCCACATTATTACCAAGTTAACATCAGAGACAAGTATGGATGCCGGTACATTCAACTACGTTCAACTAGGTTTGAGTACGTTTGACTACGTTCAACTACGTTCAACTACGTTCAACTACGTTCAACTACGTTAATCTACGTTCAACTACGCTCAACTACGTTCAACTACGTTAGCCTCCACTATGTTAAACTGCGTCCACTAACGTGTATCTGACCGGGGCATATGCATCAGTCATTCCTGAGGGACCAGCGGAACTCGGAACACCCATATTATCAGACTGTGGTGGCAATTCCAATGGCGATAAATAATGGTGGTTCTCAAACAGCATTCAGGCATTTAATGTTTAACTTCATGTGGCAGGAAGTGATACCTCAGCAGAATCATTTGGTATAGCATTTACAGCTGAACCATATTGACATGTAGTTATGTGAATAGGAAGTGCGTTTAAATGCCAGAGACCATCATTCATTATTTATATTCACTTAATGCACTATACAGAACTTTTATGTATATTGGGCATGAACACTGCTGGCAACATTCTCTTATTCCATGCCGTTTCTTCCATTCCCAGTCCAGTCAAACCAATGATTTACAACATTGATCCATTTTTCTTCCTAGCTTATGGTGTACAGTGAGGAGGGTGGGAGTGGGATGTAGTTCAGGCGGTAGAGTAATATGCCTGTGAAGGTTTGGATCCTCCGATTGATCCTGCTCAGTGGACACATTTGCAGTTTGGGCTATTTTCCCTTCCAACCAGTGGTCCACAACTGGTTCATTAAAGGCTGGGGTATGTGTTGTCCTGTCTGTGGGAAGGTGCATATAAAAGACCCCTTGCTGCTTATCGGAAAGAGTAACCTATGTGGCGGGAGCGGGGTTCCTCCAAAGAAATATGTCAGAATGACCATATGTTTGATGTCCAATAGCTGATGGTAAAATCAATGCACTGTGGAGGTGTTGTTAAATAAAACAAACTTGTACAGTGAGGAGGGGGTGGGGAGGAGGGGAGATGGGGGTGCAGGAGGAGGCGGGAGGAGACGGTTGAAAGAGGAGGAGGGGAGATTGATGGGGAGGAGAAGGTGGACGGGGTGGAAAAGGTGGATGGGTTTGGAGGAGTAACGGCTGAGAGGAGGGGGCGATGATTGGGAGGTTGAGGAGATGGTTGAGGAGGATAGAGAGATGGTTGGGAGGATGGGGAAATGGTCGGATCGAAGGACAGGATGGACGGGACATATGAGATAATCCTGAAGGATGGGAACATGGGCTGTGGGAGGAAGAGATACTTTGAAAGAAAGGAAGAGGGCATGGACCTGACGGGTTGTGAGGAGGAGGACGAAATGGGCTATGACGAGGGGGGATATGGCCGGGGAGGAAGAGCAGGTGGGCGGGAAGGGGAGGTGGCATAGGAGGCGAGGTGGGCGGAGCTGGTGGCGGCGGAGGGGAGCATGGGCGTGGGGGGGAGGAGGGGGAGGGGTTGTGGGGAGGCGAGGTGGCGGTAAGGAGGAGCAGGTGGGCGGGGAGTAGAAGCAGGTGCGCGGGGAGGAGGGGAGGTCGGTATGGGAGGCGAGGCGGGCGGGAAGAGGATCAGGTGGGCGAAGACGAGCAAGCAGTAGGCGGGAGGAGAGCATATGGGCAGGAGGAAGAAGCAGGTATGCGGGGATGAGGGGGAGGTCGGTATGGGGAGGCGAGGTGGGCGGGAATGTAGAGCAGGTGGGTGGGGGGCAGGAGCAGGTAGGCGGGATGGAAGAGGAGTGTGGAGGAAGAGGATGAGGAAGTTGGGCAAGAGAGGCAGAGGGGAGGGGGGTGACAGTTGGGCGGATGGCAGGAAGGAGAGGAATGGGAACGGAGTAGGAGGGGTACCCGTGAGGTGAGGGGCAGGTAAGGAGGGGTGGGTGGAGGAGGGGTAGGATGAAGTGGGGATGGTGGCGGGAGACATCACTCTCCTGAAATATGCTCCAGTGTGAAAAAGGTGCTGTCTGACGCTAGCAGCTCACAGATCACAGCTGGTAGTGTACATGGCATAAATCCAGCTCCAGGCCTGTGCGCAGTATATCCTTACATATTGATATATATATATATATATATATATATATTGTCAGTGTCAACGATCAGGTCAAAGCCATCAGTCTGTATCCTATCCACCCTCTCGCCCTTTCCCCTCCTTCCCTTCCTTCCTCCCTCCCTCCCTCCATCCTCGGTCACCCGCTACCATTAGCTGGTATCTCCGAACTTCCACCACCGCCATGACTCCCTCATTCCCCGTCAGCCTTTGAAAATTGGCACAACATATCCTTCCTCAATAGCCACCAGGAGGGGTAGGATGGGGCTTCAGCTACAAAAAGAAAGAGAAAGTAAGAGTGAAACGAGTAATGGAAGGCAAGCTTTCTATCTTTATTTTTATAGTACACAGGTTCCCTGGTAAGGTGTCACAGGACCCTGGTCACTAAATAGGAGAACAACATTTCCAGTCCCGATGTCAACTGGTAGTCTGCCCACCACCAGTGGCTGCCTGACCACCACCAGCCTTGATCTGGCTGCTCCTCACAGCCTGATTGTGTTGACCCGTACTGGATTGTGTTGACCCCTACTCAGGCAGAAGGGCCAGGTCCTGAGTGCCACCAGCTCCACTGGCTCCACTGGCTAGGCATACGAATAACCATCACAGAACAGCACGCCCTCCCTGCCGTATATCAGAATATTTTACAAAATTATGAGTTGCTGTCATCGTTGCTACCGATGGATAACCAAGAAGATCTCTTCCAGTAGCATAGGGTAGTAATTGCTTGATTAGGTTTCAGGATAGTGTGACTGAGTGAGATATTGTGTCATGCTGTAAAATATTCTGATAAAACACATTGGTGTGGAATGTGAACTGGTCTATAAGGGATTAGAAATGGTCTATAAAGGTACATGATCTATAGGGCCAGGTGCGTGAATGTAATTATGTAGTGCTGGTGATCCTTTACTTGTATTAAATAGTCATTGTGTATTCTATAGATAGTGTGAGAGGGGCACTGCTGTTAGTGTGGAAGGAGCTCAAGAGCTCTACTCACAACCCCCTCCCCCCAACTGTTAGTCATGGATCACCACACACACAGACACAACAGGGCAGGTGAGGCCAAAGAAGCCACAAGGCATGGTGGTGGTGGGTAGATCAGAGTGGCCATGGAGACACAGGAATGCTAACTGTTGATTGGTGGACCTAGAAATGCTTGTTATTCATTGGAGAGCATGGTCAGGTCGTATGCCATGTCAGGTCCAGAAACCACTATATAATAATAAACCTGTGGGTACAAGCTCTCACTTACTTTACTTTCACTCTATACTCTGCCTTACTTATACTTGCCTGTATTGAGTTCCTATTAGGCTGCCTACACAACTACAACTGCCAGAAGACGACTTTACAATGCCATCGCATCTCAACTTATTTTCACTTTTCATAGGCACTGTCACAAATCAATACATCTCCTGATAGAACCTCAGATGATTCTCCCACATGAAATTAACCCCAATCAACTACTCATTCATGTTTGAGGGAGCATTTAATTAATTAATTAATTTATTGCTGTTGTTCTGTGTGTGTGGTAAATTTATTTACTCTGCCGAGTGCTGGGAAGCACTGGTATTTAGTTTTTTAAATTTATTTATTTAGTTTAATGTTTGTGGGAAGGTGGGTTATTCTGTGCCGTAGAAACTTTCACCGGCACCCTGTTCTCCTCTGACAGCATGTCACTGTATCCGCCTAGCATTATGGGTGGTAAGTTGACTGCCAGTTGCAATGATCTACGGAAGCATTGCGTGTGATTAATACGTTGAAATATTGCCACCCCCCTGGGGTGCTGCCCTGTTGATATATGACACTGTACAGGGAGCGCCCCCTTGTGGCAACGCGGTCAATATATGGGTAGGGCAGGAAGGGAGAGGGGAAAGGGGGGACGGGAGAAGGGGAGAGGGATGAATGGGAAGGCGAGGCGGGGGGAAAAGGGGAAGGGAGAAAGGGGAGGGAGAGGAAGGAAGAGGGAATGCCGGAGGAGAGGAGGGGAAAGGAGGAGGGGGAGGGGTCGGGAGGGGGTAGAGGGGAGGGAATGGAAGGAAGGAGCAGGGAGGGGATGGAGAGCAGCGGGAAGGAGGGGAGGAGGGGAGGAGGAGAGCGAAGAAGGGGATGGGAGGGAGTGTAGGGAAGGGGGAGGGAGGGGATGGATGGGAGGACGATGGAAGGAGGGGGAATGAGAGGAAGGGGGAGGAGTGGAGGACGGGAGTGGGAGGGGAAGGATGGGTAGACGGACGGGGGAAGGAGGGGAGTAGGGGGAGGGGGTAGAGAGGAGGGGTGGCGGGAGGGGGAAGTAGGAGGGGTAGGATGGGGGTTGCGTGAAGGTGAGGAGCGGGTGGATGGGAGGCAGGTGTAGGCCTCCCCTGACCGGTGCCCAGTGCAATAGAGCCGGCCACACCAATCAAACACTGCTGCCAGCCATCGGTCATAGTATCCCACAATGCGAGGCTCAGACATTCTTTGACGGGGATGGCAAGGCAGACAGATGGGTGGAAGCAGACGATGGAGATGAGGAAAACGCACGGCTTTAGCAGACACCCGGTGTCGATTCAGTATGAGGCGTACACTGCAGCACGGTAAGGTGGGAAACTGTACCACGTGACCAAAGAATGTGTTGACTCGCTCAAGAAGTTGGCGCCAAAACGGAGCATTATTGCTGTCTGTTTTCTTTTTGTTTGCTTTGTAGCAAATACAGTCCTAATTAATGTCGCCAACATTCTTGGTTTATGTAGTTCTATGTAGCAGTATGCAGGTATTGCAATACCTCAGGGAGTTTGGCGCCCCTGCCCTGCAGAGTTGTAAACCACTGCCTTGTGGCACAGGTTCTTGACAGAACCGAAGGCTAAGGGAGCAAACCCTGAACAGAAAACCATGTCAATGTGGCAGCAGCATCAAGGGCGGCTGATGTATGGAACTCCCAACATCTCCCGACCAGCGACTGCAGGGACAAATAGTTTTGCGCCTGTCTGGACATGTTCTTGCCGGTGTGAAACCTCTATTTGCTCCCTGAGAGAGTGCCGCTGGTAACTTGCAAAATCCAGAAGCACTTCAACACTTTTGCAGGCAGCTTTCCTTAAATGTAAATGGAGAGCGGCAGTCAAGTAATGAAAGCAGTCTTTGTCACATCGCGACCGACAGCATGATGATGATGCTGATGTAGCAGACACAGTACTAACTACCACCACTAAATTATTTGTGCATTTACCTTTCTGTAGCACACATTATTAACTATCTAACAGACGACCAGACCGGATGGTCGAATGAGTTGAGTGTCCGTCTCCCGTGCTGGCAGATCGTAGGATTCGAACCTGTAAGATTCAAACCCTGGTCGAATCCAACCGATGACTTAAAGTTGCATAGTCCGATGGTTTTGAGTTTCTCTCATTTTCTGAGATAAATATATTAGGTTGATCATTATAATCTACCTCAGTTTAGTTTGAAGTAACTTTTATTTTAAATGGCAAACTTTCGAGATATTTGAAGTGCAAGTTTGCCAAAACTCTAACACCATAGGCTTCTGCAGTAACAGGTTCTATTCAATTGCCTCAATATTCCCTTATATCGGATGACAAATGTTTATCTAAGTTAGATATGTAGAATCAAATCTAGATAGTTGTTTTTGTTTTGAACATTTCATGTTGTCATCGGACCATGCAACTTTAAGCATTGATGCTTGTTGCTAGTCTGATATTCAGCGCTACTAGGGTAGCAAAAGGAACGGTGGAAGAGCAATTGTGCGCGGTTGAAATTTCCCTTACTTAATCGACTAATATAGAAAAAAACACTCAACAAACTACCAACATTCCATTTCTCTGTAGCAAACACCTTACTATGTGCATAAGTTCTTTATACATTACATTTCTTTGTATCGCACACTATATTAACTATCTAACACTACCCACATTCTTGGTGCATATATATTTGAGAGACAGTGCTAACACCAAGGACACCACCAACATTCCACCAGACGGGATGGCCAAATGAGTTAGAGCGTCCGTCTCCTGTGTTGGTAGATCGTGGGGTCGTGGGTTTGAACCCTTCTCGAGTCAAACCAATTACTTAGAAATTGATAGTTGTCGCTTCCTAGGCTGGCGCTTGGCATTATTAGGATAGAACAAGGACTGGTTGGCTCAGTGTCAGGATAATGTGACTGAGTGGGATATCAAGTCATGGTGCTGGTGGCCTGGTCTTCCAGTAGGGCAGCACTATAGAGTCTCCATGAGTGCACACTGTCACAAGTCGGTACCGGTCCTGATATGACCCTAGATATTGCTAGGACGTAAAACAACAACAAACACACACACACATCAACAGTCCAGCTGAATGTGTCTGTGTCGCACACACAATAAATCCTAACAACCTAACACCACCAACATGCGTACCATTCAGTTACCTGCGACTCATTTCACCAAGTAGACAATCATTGGTGATACTCCACCCGGGTCCGAATATCTGACAAAACCAGTTCCTCACCACCCAGATACACATATAGTATTTTTTCATAGACGATCAGCCTGCTTCCGTTTTGGTTTGATGTGGGATTCGAACCCACGGCTTCGAATCCTGGTCCAGGCAAACCGATGACTTAAAATTTGATACTTGTCGCTTCCTAGCCAGGTGCTTGGCATTATTAGGATAGGGCAAGGGCTGGTTGGCTCAGTGTCAGGATAATGTAGTTCAGTGGGATATCAGGTTATGGTTCTGGCCGCCAGGTTTCCCAATGGGGCAGGACTATAAAGTCACCATGAGTGTGCTCAGTCACAAGTTGGTACCCGTCCTGATATGACCTTAGATGTTGCCAGGACGTAAAACTCCAACAGCCAACCAACTATCAGCATACTTACTACCCGGCATCTGTCCGCTGTAAACCACATGCTCCATACTCATACAAGTGTACAGTGACAATGGCGAGCATGGGTGGCTTGTGCTCCGCGTATACAATATCATCACATGGGGAGTCATAGCTTCGTTTCTGTACCGGAACTGGATGGACTAGTAGGTAGGTTGGTTGGTTGTTGGAGTTTTACGTCCTGGCAACATTTACGGTCATATCAGGATGGGTACTGACTTGTGACAGTGCACACTAATGGCGACTTTATAGTGCTGCCCCACTGGTTGATCAGGCCGTCAGCACCATGGCATCAGCCAATCAATCAATCAATCAATCAATCAAGAGATCACTTGACATGTAGACCTTGCAGAATGAAATTTCATTCACCATCACAAAACATTTTTTTCAGATTAAAGTGAAGATTGTATGATTAAATTAAACCATGTCTCTATGATCTTACTATTGAATACTATCAAGAGTGGGGTCCTTGGGGAATTGCTCGGATATATCGGCTTCTGTGAATGGTTCTCAGCTGCGGGAGTTATGGCAGCACTGGACAGCTGAGTGTAACCAGGGAGGATGTGGGATGGGAACTCCCCCAGGTGGTAAGCTCTGAGGACTTACACACTGGGGATGTGAATCTGCCTACAGATGCTAGTGGCTATATTCGGTGTGCTTGCTTATTGTACTGCCTGATAGGTGATGTGGGAGGGATGTCAATCTGACATGTGAGGTGTTGGAGATGTGAATTGGATAGGTTAGGACTGGTTTGATGTCTGAGGTGTGAATCGGTGATGAGGGGCCTGATTTAAAATGGACATGTAATACCTGTTTTGTGTGTGAGGTTATGAGGAGTGAATTGGTGATGTGGGGGCCTGGTTTGATGTGTGAGGTGTGAATTTATGATGTGAGACCTGATTTACTGTGTGAGGTGTGAATTTGTGATGTGAGGCCTGATTTAGTGTGTGAGGTGTAGGAGGTCGGAATTTATTATGGGAGTCTTCTTTAGTAGGTGGGGTGTGACTTGGTTCTGCTGGGCATGGTTTTGTGTGTGGTATATGTGTGGCGTGAATTGGTGATGTGGGACCTGCTTTGGTGTGTGTGGTATATGTGTGGTGTGAATTTGTGATGTGAGGCGTGGTTTGGTGTGTGAGATGTATGAGGTGTGTGACCTTGTGATGTGAGGACTCGTTTGGTGTATGAGGTTATGAGGTGTGAATTGGTGGTTTGAGGCCTGGCTTTGGTGTGTGACGTGTATTTGATATGAATGTGTGATGTGAGGCCTGGCTTTGGTGTGTGAAGTGTATGATATGTGAATTTGTGATTTGAGGCCTGGCTTTGGTGTGTGAAGTGTATGATATGTGAATTTGTGATGTGAGGCCTGGCTTTGGTGTGTGAAATGTATGATATTTGAATTTGTTGATGTGAAGCCTGGCTTTGGTGTGGTAGAAGTGTATGATATGTGAATTTGTGATGTGAGGCTTGGCTTTGGTGTGTGAAGTGTATGATATGTGAATTTGTGATGTGAGGCCTGGCTTTGGTGTGTGAAGTGTATGATATTTGAATTTGTGATGTCAGACCTGGCTTAGTGTGTGAAGTGTATAATATGTGAATGTGAGATGTGAGGCCTGGCTTAGTGTGTGATGTATGTAACTTGGATGACGTTGTGAGGACGGGAATGAGTAAACTTTGATGGGATGTATTCTGGTGTCTATTATGTAGCTTTATATATTGTATGTTATCCTTTAACATAATCGAGTTATGTTTGATTCTCAAAAGAAAAAGAAAAATCCAAGACCATGCCCATATCAGTTTGGTGACATCCGCATCTAAACCAATATCGACAACACCTGCTGCTGAACATCATCATCATCATCATGCTGTCGGTCGTGATGCGACAAAGACTGCTTTCATTGCTTGACTGCCGCTCTCCACATTTCATGAAATCTGCCTGCAAAAGGTGTTGAAGTGCTGCTGGCTTTGGCAAATTACCAGCGGCAATCTCTCGGGGAGCAAATAGAGGTCTCCCACCGGCAAGAACATGTCCAGACAGGTGCAAAACTATTTGTCCCTGCAGTGGCTGGTCGGGAGATGTTGGGAGTTCCATACGTCAACCGCCCTTGATGCTGCCACATTGACATGGTTTTCTGTTCAGGGTTTGCTCCATTAGCCTTCGGTTCTGTCCAGAACCTGTACCACAAGGCAGTAGTTTACAACTCTGCAGGGCAGGGGAATCAAACTCCCTGAGGTATTGCAATACCTGCATACCCCGTGCTAGTGAGCCTGCTGAATACAACATTCCATTTCATGACCCGCATTTACACATAATGACCTGTCACTGCTATTTAGTCGGGGAGATGTGGGGGTGGATGTCGATGCAGATGAATATGTTGTATACATGCTGGCTTTTCGGTTTGCAAACCTGATAATCAGATTTGATTGTCTCCCTCATCAAGGCCTTGGACTTGTGGTGCACGTGACCAGACGGGATGGTCGAATGAGTTGAGCATCTCCCTCCCGTTTTGCTAGATCGTGAGATTCATACCTACGGGTTCAAACCCTGGTCAAGCCAAACAAATGACTTAACAATTTATACTTGTTGCTTCCTAGCCGGGCACTCAGCATTATTAGGATAGGGCAGGAACAGGTTCGTTCAGTGTCAGGAAAATGTGTGTGAGGGGGGATATCAAGTCATGGTGTTGACGGCCTGGTCTCCCAGTATGGAGGCAAATTACAGTTGCCATAAGAGTGCACTGACACAAGTCGGTACCCGTCCTGATATGACCTTTTACAAAGGTGTGAATTGGTGATGTGAGGCCTGGACATAAAACTCCAACAACTAAGCAACCAACCAGGGTGCGTGTGATGCAATTCACATAATGTGTTGATGTGACCTTGACCTTCTTGGCCATAGACCTAGTGTATATACCCCTTTCAATGTTTATCAACATTGTGAATGCGCGCGCAGCTTGGCTGCAGAACGAAGGCACACTGCCATTGAGTTTGCCAGTATGCGCAGTGCAAAACATTTATTTGATTCAACATTAATAGAAATGCAGAACCCTAAACATATAAATTTAATATAATCTATTTGTTGAAAATGTTTTCTATATGTGTACTAGGGTTTGTTTCTAGATGGTGTGGTTTTAGAGATATTTCACTTTGTCTGTATGAAGATTGCTCATGGCCATTGACAATGCATTGAGTTTGCCGGTATGCGCAGTGCAAAACGTCTATTTTATTCAAAATTGATAGAAATGCACAACCCTAACCATATACATTTAATATAATCTATTCATTGAATATGTTTTCTATATGTGTTCCAAGCGGTTTGTTTCTAGATGGTGTGGTTTTAGAGATATTTCATGTTTTCTGTATGAAGATTGCTCATAGCCATTGAGTTTGCAGTGTGACAGTGTGTCGTCCTGCAGTCAAACAGCATGCACACGTCATATGAAATAGGTCTATACTTGGGGCAGCAATCCATAACCGATTATGATGGTAAAAACAAACATGTGCTGACGTCAGATGAAATAGGTCTATACTTGGGGCAGCAATCCATAACCGATTATGATGGTAAAAACAAACCTGGGCGCCAGTAACAATGCTCTCTGCTCGATGAAATAATACAGCGTGTTATCAGTATGGCTTCATAGCTTTAATTTCATGTCTTGCGCTACACTGTGGCTCCCTATGGCTTCCCTTTGCCTGGTGTAACATGACTTCCGGTTGAAGACAATATGTTCTATCGGTATCTGCATCTACCTCATATTGGGCTCTCATCCTGCGATTCTTTCTTAGAAGCCGTCCTGATATCACCTTAGATGTTACCAGGACGTAAAACTCCAACAAAGAAAGAAAGAAATCTTCTTAGAAACCCAGAAAGGCAACTCATGAATACTAAACAAACTAACCAGTTTTGCGACCAAAGTGGTGCACCGAATCGATAGAGCTAAGGTTTCCCCTGCGGCAGGTCGGTAGTCCAAATCTCAGTTGAGTCAAACCAATCACTTACAAAATTGACACTTGTCGCTTCCCATCCTGGTTGGCTCAGTGTCAGAATAATGTGAGTGAGTGGGATATCAGGTCATGGTGCTGGTGGCCTGGTCTCCCAGTGGGGGAGCATTATGAAGTTGCCATGAGTGCGCACTGTCTGTCACAAGTCGGTACCCGCCCTGATATGACATTAGATGTTGCCAGGACATCAAGCTCCAACAACAATATATATAATATATACATATACATACTTGTGTGTATATTATATATACACACATCTGATGTACTTATCTCATGGCTGTACGACCAAGTGGCCCATGACTATCCACTTTTTGATCACCTTTAAATGCTGTGCGTCCACCAAGCAGACACAGCCAACGGTAGTAATCATGTTACACTGTGGCACCGCATCGTTGATGTACCGGTAGCACAGATATGGTGAAAGCAGGTGTTGTGAGGAAACATGATACCCCAGTCACACGAGAGCCAGTGTTCGCCGCCATCCTCCTTATGGCCAAAAGGACACCAACCTCCCAGCGTCACACTCGATACATTGATTCAAATACATGGTCGGCTCCAGGTCGGCCCCGGGTCGGGGCCATGGTGGTGCCCTGGTGCCGACCACACGGTGAGTGCGGCATTGCATATGTTGGTGCCGCTAGGTCGGCGCCAGGTTGGCGGCAGCTCGCCAACCAAGAGGTCGGTGCCAGGTCGCAACCTCCTTGAGTCCAAAATTTCCGAAATGGACGCCGGGAGTTTGGCATCCTTGCAGCGCCAGCTCTTAAGGAGCGCGCAATGAGGATGTGTTGACGTCACGATTCAATCGTAAGCAATCGCAGGCCTCGTGTGACTGGAGTATCACTCAACTATCATCTGAGCCACAAGGTCGGCACATAGGCCGTAATAGTGATCGTCAAACATACGAGGCACAAGCCGAACAATGAGAGAGCGTCATGCTATCTTATCAAGTCACACTGACTTATCTCAAAGCAGGGTATTGAGCAACAAAGCAAATACAATCAGTGCAGACACAAAATAAGTTTAGTGACCAAATCTGTTATGCTAACTTGACAGCGTGGCCAAATCAATTACAGCACAGGCTTCCCGTGGGAAGGTCAAGGGTTTGAAATCGCAGTTGAATCAAAGCGATGACTTACAGAATTGATGCTTGTGCTACCTAGTCGGGTGCTTGGCATTACTAGGACATGACAAGGACTGGCTAGGTCAATGTTATCAGGATAATGTGACTGCATGGGGAATCAGGTCATGGTGTCGGCGGCCTTGCATCCCGGTGGGACAGCATTCTAAAAGCTGCCATAAGTATGCATTTTATCAAATCGGTATCCGTCATAGTATGACCTTAGATGTTGCCAGGATGTAAAACCCCCACAAACAAACAGTTAGGATGATGCCCCATGGTATGCGACATTGGCATCTGAGTACTCTCTCATCACTTACTTAACCAGGTAATTAGTAAATAAACAGAAAATATTGCATTCTCTCGATTTGGTAGATTCGAACCCTGGTCGAGTCAAACCAATGACTTATCAAATTGATACTTATCACTTCCTAGCCAGGCGTTCGGCATTATTAGGATAAGGCAAGGACTGGTTTGCTCAGTGTCAGGATAATGTGACTGAGTGGGATATCAAGTCATGGTGCTCACAGCCTGGGTCTCCCAGTGGGGAAGCACTATTAAGTCACCATGAGTGAGCACTCTCACTAGTCGGTACCCGTCCGGATATGAACATAGATGTTGTCAGGAAGTTAAACTCCACAACCAACCATATATTAATTTTGTGTGGTGATAACTTAGTCATGTGCACGTAGTGGTGGGTGAAAATCAGGTGTGGATAGGTTAGCGGCCTGCTGAGAACTGACAAAGGTAATCGGTATGAAATAGGAGCACAGTTATGGTCTAAAGAGATGGCACTGGACTGGCTGACTATTGATTGGTCAGTGATATGAGCCAATCAGGGAAGGGCCAGGCGCCGGCGAGGTGGGGCTGGGGTTCGGGCTTTTCTGCTCTCTCTACAAAAACCAATGACAGCGAATAAGCATCCCAATGCATTTCAACCCTTTCGGCCATGTTTCAATGTACGGTGACATGAGTACTCAATAGCTTCTATTTGATGTTATTGTGGCGCCAAAGTTCAATGTAACAGTGTGAAGTAATAAATGTAATGTGGCTCTCATGGTGAGGCATGTTACAACCCTTTGTGCCATATTTCAATGTGTAGCGATGTGTGTACTTAATAGCTTCTATTTGATTGTGTTTTGTTGCCAACTTCTAGTGTAATGGTGTGAAGTAACTAATGTAATGTTCCTCTCATTGTTACAACCCTTTGTGCCATATTTCAATGTGTAGCGATGTGTGTACGTAATAGCTTCTATTTGATTGTGTTGTGTTGCCAACTTCTAGTGTAATGGTGTGAAGTAACTTATGTAATGTTCCTCTCATTTTTACAACCCTTTGGGGCATATTCCCATTGCGCTGACGTGTGTATTTAATAGCTTCTATTTGATTGTGTTATGTTGCCGACTCCCAATCTAAAGCCGTGTTCACACACACAATTTTAGGCCGAACTAGATAAGGCAAACTAGATGAGGCGAACTAGTGTCGTGTCCACACATGCCGTATTCTCGGGGCGGTTTAAGGCGGAAATCGATATCTGCGCATGAGCAAGTCCATACTAACCAGTGCCAGTTTTGGTTAGTCAACGTCGGCGCGAGAGAGTGTGGGTTCGACCTAGATCTGCTTCGACTGAATCATATTGTTTTGGAACGGTCAAAACTTCTGCTGGGCAGTGAAACCCTAAAAATAAATGATAAAAAAATATCTGTGCACAGCTAGCAGTTTCATAGAGCAAATTTACTGGAAAGTCAACAAACTCAGGTCTTGACTGTGACGTGCTTAAGCCGCTTCAAGTAAACCGATACCGTTCACATTAGGAAGTTGGGCCGACTTAAGTTAGATCTAATGTCAATGTGCAGTGATGTGTTCTCAATAGCGTCTACTTGATTGTGTTGCGTTGCTGACTTTTAGTGTAACGGAGTGAAGCAACGAGTGTAATGTGGCTTCCATTGTGAGGCGCGTTTCAACCGTTTTTGCCATGTTTCAATGTGCGGTGACATGTCCACAATAGCTTCTATTTGATTGTGTTGTGTTGCATAACAGTGTGAAGTAACACGTATAATGTGGATCCCTAAGTGAGGCATGTTTCTTGCAGTGTAACATGTCGCGGCGTGGCTTTCAGCTTGTTACTTGCGTGATGCCCCATGTTTGCCCAGATGGGGTTGCATCGCCTCCTGTGTTTTTATCAGATGTGGCATGCTGCTGCTTCATGTCTCAGTGTGAGATGGGCGTGTGATGAAACCCCATAGTGCCGGTTGGCTTCCTATCCACACAACGTGGTGTGGGCCACAGCGGCTCCCTGCAGTTTTATTGTTGAGTATGACGGTTCTGACTTTCCTTATATAACATACAGGGATGTACTACCACGTTAGAAGTCTTTACAAAACAATACTTGCACTTTATCATAATAATGTTTGCCATCTTTGCAATAGGGTGTCTTTATTTGGGTTTTATGTCCTGGCAACATTTAAGATCATATTAGGATGGGCACTGACTCGTGTGAAAGCGTGCATTTATGGCGAGTTTTTAGTGCTGCCCCACTGGGAGACCAGCTGCCAGAACCATGAGCCAGTTTCAAACTCAGTCACATTATCCAGATACTGAGCTAACCGGTCCCTGCTCTATTCTCGTAATGCCTAGCCCGAGGCTAGGTAGCGCCAACTATCACATTTTCTAACTCATTGCTTTAACTCGGACATGATATGAAAACGTGACATTCCACACGGGAACCCAGCCCTGTAACACCCGCATCACACCAAACTAGTTCTCAAAACGTCCGACCCCGTTCTAAAACGGGGAGAACGTGGCGCCGACAATTTTGAACATGGTCAAAGTTCTAGAGCATCCTTCCATCTTTGCCCATCCATGCAGTTCATAAAAAGTTAGTAAGACGTTGCTACTACATTCACCAAGTTTGCACACTGTTTGAGTCCATTCGGCAACATTTTCAAGAACGTTGTAAGAACTACTTTGGTGTGATGGGGGTATTACCGACTCGGCCACCACGTCCTAAGTGTTTGACCTAGGGAAACCACTCATTGAAATGCCAGCTTACATCAGCACAATCCAGTATTATTTAACACTACATTAAAATAAAACGCCTGATACACGGCATGACAATCAAATATCTATCTAACACTATGTGTACATCATAATCCAAGATAACATCAACACAATCCAGTATCTATGTAACACTATGTGTACATTATAATCCAAGATACCACCAGCACAATCCAGTATCTATCTAACACCAAGTATACATTATAATCCAAGATTACACCAGCACAATGCAGTATCTATGTGACACTATGTGTACATTATAATCCAAGATAACACAAGCACAATGCAGTATCTATCTAACACTATGTGTACATTATAATCGAAGATAACACAAGCACAATACAGTATCTATGTAACACTATGTGTACATTATAATCCATGACCACCAGCACAATCCAGTATCTATTTAACACTATGTTTGCACACAATGCCACATTACACCAGTACAATCCAGTATGTATGTAACACTATGTCCGCATACGATGCCACATTACACCAGTAACATTAAGTATCTATGCAACACTAAAGTTGACATACAGTACCACATTATATCAGTACAATCCAGTATCTGTGTTACACCACATTCACATACAATGCAGTGTATATCTAACACTACCCTCATATACAACACCAAAGTACACCAACACAATGCGGTGTCCAGTTTACACCACCTGCATCTATAATATATTGCGCCGTGTGTAGCTCCTCCCTACTGAGCTGTTATATGACAAAGCCCACCCCCTCCCCACCCACTCCACCACCCCACCCCTCCCCGCACCAGCCCGCGTGTCCATCCCCAGCCCTGATCTCATTAGGCGCGACCCCCACGTCACAAATTGGTCAATATTCGCCGATATTGTGGACACTGCGCGCCCCTTAATGTTGTTACGACGCGCCCAATTGTTTTAGCCATCACGTGCTTCCGGTCAGGGCCCTCTCCAACAGCTACCACTCCACCCTGGAGGAGCTTCCGGCCAATGGAATATGGTAACCATGGCGACCTTATCGGGCTTCACCCTCATGTGTGTATGTGTGTGTAGACTGGTTGTGGGTGTGGGTGTATTAATTAGCTGGTTTAGTAATTAATACCAGGCAGGGTTTCGTGTTTTCGGGTGTGTCACCAGATACATCATTTTGGGAAAAGCCGCATAATCTGATGAAAGCATCAATTATCGAGATTTGCTTCCACGCATGGATGTTACACCAGACGGGGTGGCCGAATGAGTAGAGCGTCCGTCTCCTGTTTTGGGAGATCGGGAGATCCGAACCCATGAGTTTGTGGGTTCGAATCCTGGTCGAGTCAAACCAATGACTTAAAAATTGATACTTGTTGCTTCCTAGCCATGCGCTTGGCATTATTAGGATAGGGCAAAGACTGGTTGGCTCAGTTACAGGATAATGTGACTGAGTGGGATATGAGGTCCTGGTCCTGGTGGCTGGTTTCCCAGTGGGACAGCACTATAAAGTCGCCTTGAGTGTGCACTGTCACAAGTCGGTACCCATCCTGATATGACCTTAGATGTTGCTGGGACGTAAAACAACACACACACTCATGGAAGTTACATACCGGTGTACTTATTAAACATTTGTAGCTGCATAGAATTAAATACTGAATCAATTTAATAGAACCTGTTCCTGCTGAAGCCTATAGTCTCAGAATGTTGACGTGACCGCCTATAATAATTTTGCATGTTTTCATAACGATTACCCTAATTTATTTATCTAAAAGAGTGATCAACAACTCAAATCCTTCGGTGTATGCAACTTTAAGGTCTTTAGCCGTGCAGATTTCTTACTACAAGCATATTATTTTTGGTATTCCTTCTTTCTACTTGGGGAGCATTAGGGGTGAAATGCACATTTGTATTTAATATTACTACTTTGTCCCTACTTTGCGCTGCTGAGTGCGAGATATCAGATCGACTGTCCCAATTTGTAGGTGTGCTCTACTTGATCACTGGATGGCCCTTACCCTACTTCGCTGGTCACATGGGACCAGATGGGATGGCCGAATGAGTTGAGTGTCCATCTCCCGGTTGAATTGATCGTGGGTTTCGAACGCTGGTTGAGTAAAACCAATGACTTAAAAATTGATACGTGTCTCTTCCTAGCCAGGAAGGGCAAGGACTAGTACGTGGTAGGCTCAGTGGCAGGATAATGTGAATGAGTGGGATACCAGATCATGGTGCTGGTGGCCTGATCTCCCAACTGGGCAGGACTATAAAGTCACCATGCGTGTGCACTGTCACAAGTCGGTACCCATCCTGATATGACCTTAGATGTTGCCAGGTCGGAAAGCCAACCAACCAATCAATCGCCCGTCACACACATATACAATAGCTTCGTGTTGTGGAGTCGACTGCCCCAGCATGCTTTAGTGCAGCTTTCTGACCTCCCCCTCCCATATGGGTTTAGTGTTGTCTGTTAGGCTGCCCCAGTTGCTAAGCATGCTTTACTGGGGTATTCTGTCCTCATCTCCCATACGGGTTGACTGCTGTGGGGTAGGGTGCCCTCGTGTTTGAACATCTTTTTGTGGGAGAGGGGGGGGGGGCATTCTGACCTCCTCTCCCTCATGGGTTGACTGCTGTGTGGTACGCTGCCCCAGTTTATGAGCATGCTTCACTGGGGCACTATGACCTCTCCCACATGGGTTGACTGCTGTGTGGTACGCTGCCCCGGTTTATGCGCATGCTTCACTGGGGCACTATGACTTCTCCCACATGGGTTGACTGCTGTGTAGTACGCTGCCCCAGTTTATGAGCATGCTTCACTGGGGCACTATGACTTCTCCCACATGGGTTGACTGCTGTGTGGTACGCTGCCCCAGTTTATGAGCATGCTTCACTGGGGCACTATGACTTCTCCCACATGGGTTGACTGATGTGTGGTATGATGCCCCAGTTTATGACATGATTCACTGGGGCACTATGACTTCTCCCACATGGTTTGACTGCTGTGTGGTATGCTGCCCCAGTTTATGAGCATGCTTCACTGGGGCACTATGACTTCTCCCACATGGGTTGACTGCTGTGTGGTACGCTGCCCCAGTTTATGAGCATGCTTCACTGGGGCACTATGACTTCTCCCACATGGGTTGACTGCTGTGTGGTACGCTGCCCCAGTTTATGAGCATGCTTCACTGGGGCACTATGACTTCTCCCACATGGGTTGACTGCTGTGTGGTATGCTGCCCCAGTTTATGAGCATGCTTCACTGGGGCACTATGACTTCTCCCACATGGGTTGACTGCTGTGTGGTATGCTGCCCCAGTTCATGAGCATGCTTCAACGGGGCACCATGACTTCTCCCACATGGGTTGACTGCTGTGTGGTACGCTGCCCCAGTTTATGAACATGCTTCACTGGGGCACTATGACTTCTCCCACATGGGTTGACTGCTGTGTGGTATGCTGCCCCAGTTTATGAGCATGCTTCACTGGGGCACTATGACTTCTCCCACATGGATTGACTGCTGTATGGTATACTACCCCAGTTTCTGAACATTCTTTGGTCGGGTGGGGGGGACCTATTCTGACCTCCCCTCACACATGGGTTGAGTGTTGTCTGGTAGGCTGCCCCAGTCTATGCGAATATAGTAGTGGGACACTCTGACCCTGCCCCACCTCCCTGCCCCCCCCCCCCAACTGGTTGCCCCAGTTTATAAGAATATATTACTGGGACACCCTGACCCTGTCCCACCTCCCTGTCCCACCCCCTAACTGGTTGCCCCAGTCTGTGCGGTGCCTGTTAGTGAATCACTATGGATATTTCACCCTGCGACAGTTTCTGTCCGAGAGGCTCCATGGGGTTGTGGGGGTGGGGGTGGGGTGGGGGTGCGGGTGCGTGTGGGGTGGGGGTGGGGGGCTCAGAGGGTGGCGGGGCCGGGGTTAGTGGGACGGCAGCAGCGCATCACTGGTCCGATGCTTTATGGCACTTAAACTTCTTTATGTGAATACAATAAACAGCGCCGGAGGGCTGCTATTCCGAGAACTCCCCTGTAAGGAATGGACCTGTCCAACCACGCAGAAATCACACAAGTCATTTACGTACAAAGGGGCCGTTGATGGAGCTTTTAAAACCGTGTTTTATCGTACATTTGGTGAAAGCCAGCTCGCTTTGAAGCAGAAGAAGCGCCCCCCCCCCCCCCCCCCTGCTGTTATTATCGCATCTCAGCTATGGAGTATGGGATGCTGAAAGTTTGAAAATCAGCAATCCACAGGCAGGCAATTGGAGAGGATTGGAAACTTGCAAATGTGTACATCTTTTTGGGTGTGGGCTTTTCTTTGTGATCACCATTTTTATTCCAGTTGAATAATATCTTTTTTCATCACTGAGGCGCTGGTCTTCTGGCCTTAACAACTATGGCACATATGAACTATTTATGGATGAGATGGTATAGATAATACAGACACTAGCTGGTTGAAATCTGGCATTACAAATATTATGATCTTATACCCATCTCTCTTTACACTATATCATTCATTTGTTTGATTGTTGTTGTTTTACATCCTATCGACATCTAAGGTGAGATCAGGACGGGTACCGACTTGTGACAGTGCGCACTCATGGCAACTCTATAATGCTGCCTCACTGGGAGACCAGGCCTCTGGCACCATGACCCAATAACCCACTCAGTCACATTATCCTGGTCAACAGTGAGCTAACCAGTCGTTGCCCTATCCTATTAATGCCAAACACTTGGCTAGGAAGTGACAAGTATACATGTTTAAGTCATCGGTTTGACTCAACCAGGTTCGGATCCCCCGATATCCCAAAACAGGAGACGGACGCTCAACTCATTCGGCCATCCTGTCTGATCCTATATCATTGATTTGCTGATCATACCTGTGAGAATAAATTAATACAATAGGTATGACTTGCTGTTACAGGTAGTAGTGGATGTGGGATTATGCAGATAATAGTTGCATGATTCATTTAAATTGTCTTGGTCAAGTATACCTTTGTTGTTATTAGTTTAGTTACAGGTTGGTGCTTATACTTTAGTAGTTATTTATTTTTCTCTTTTTTCAGGGGGATTTGAGAGGGGTAGAAGGAAGAAGGGAGGTGGAGAATGGTCAGGTGTGGTAAATGTCTTACCTTTTTGTAAATGTACTTGCAGCGGCCTAATCAGTTAGTGATAATGCTTTAGGGAGAGAGTACAAATTCCAGCCAAGCTTGTTGTACTTTTTTGTTTGTTGGTAAAACAGTTTATTCATCAGAATTTTTTTTCAGCGCCGAGGCACTGGTCTTCCGGCCGTTTACATTACATTATAAATAGGTAGATCAGCGGGTACTTAATTAGTTAATTAAGCAGGGGAAGGTTCAATCGCGGATAATTGGTCTTCCTCATTCAACTGCTCCGTGTCCTATCCAAGTGATGCCGAGCGCAAAGCTAGGTAGCGACAAGTATACATTTTTACGTCATTGGCTTGACGCAGCCAGCATGTGAATCCGTAGGTTGGATATAAATTTAACCGAATTGTCCACATAGCGAGAACATCACTTATAACAAATATTGCAACTTGCGCCTACTCTATGACAATGGCTAATAAAATTCGGACATGCCATGAATTAGATGCATTTGATTGCTTAATACAACATGAATCAAACAAGAGTGCATGACTGCGGATATTTGATGGCTTGACAAAAGTTGCTTTTCTTATCACCTCCAGAAGAAATAGAATAACTTTGATGGCTTCTTTTATGTTCATTCGGACAAGCTACCAAACAGAACCATTGAATAACATGTATTGTGCGGCAACCCACAAACCTTCCGCTGTATACATTTTTAAGTCATTGGCTTGACTCGGCCCGGATGTGAATCCGTAGGTTGGATATATTTAACCGAATCGTACACATAGCGAGAACATCATTTATACAAAATATTGCAACTTGCACCTACTCTATGACAATGGCTAATAAAATGCGGTCATACCATGAATTGGATACATTTGATTGGTTAATAAAACATGAATCAAACAAGAGTGCATGACTGCCGATATTTGATGGCTTGACAAAAGTCGCTTTTCTTATCACCTCCAGGAGAAATAGAATAACTTTGATGGCATTTTTATGTTCATTCGGGCGAGCTACCAAACAGAACCGTTGAATAACATGTATTGTGTGGCAACCCACAAACCTTCCGCTGTTAGATCCCTAAATACCCACTTGATGGGAGAATTGTACTCTGCAAAATATTTCCGGGTGAGATTTAGGAGCCACGAGGATTTGGCATATCGAGAAGGAGAATTAAAACATGGTTTACTACACACATATATATGTATACCACACACCCACATGTACATAGATATAGTTATGTATACATATGCATTATTTACATCGCTATGTATATATGTGGGCGATGTAATTTATTATGCTAATACAATACAAATATTCACATGTACATGGCTAATAATTAACCCCAGGAGGGAGCCCCGCGTCCACCGTACACCCACATATACGGATATATATTGGGTATATATATATATGGGTTATGTAATTTATGATGCGAATATAATACATATATTCACATACTTAGTGTATCATTATTCCCTAAATCGGGTACTGTTAGTTGGAGTAGTGCATCCTGTTATTAATGAACTGCACTAGATTATAATGCCTACTGTTAGTGAGTAGCATAGACTCGGTGGGATGCCTTTGCTTAATGAGTGGTACTAGATTATAATACCTACTGTTAGATAGTGAGTAGTGTATCTTGTTATTAATAAGTTGAACAGAATTATTATGTATAATGTTTTATATTCAGTAGAATAGATCCGGTGGCATGCATACTATTATACATTAAGTAGTATATGGTCAATGTTATGTATTAGCTTAATAAGTTTACCGAGAGTATGCTGCATACTGTTAGATAGTTAGTAGTTTATGCTCGATGGCATGCCTTTGCTAAATGAGATGTACTAGATTATAATACATACTGTTAGCTAGTTAGTCGTATATATGCTCGATGGCATGCCTTTGCTAATTGAGATGTACTAGATTATAATACATACTGTTAGCTAGTTAGTAGTATATATGCTCGATGGCATGCCTTTGCTAATTGAGATGTACTAGATTATAATACATACTGTTAGCTAGTTAGTAGTATATGCTCTATGGCATGCCTTTGCTAAATGAGATGTACTAGATTATAATACATACTGTTAGCTAGTTAGTAGTATATGCTCGATGGCATGCCTTTGCGAATTGAGATGTACTAGATTATAATACATACTGTTAGCTAGTTAGTAGTATATACTTGATGGCATGCCTTTGCTAAATGAGATGTACTAGATTATAATACATACTGTTAGCTAGTTAGTAGTATATGCTTGATGGCATACCTTTGCTAAATGAGATGTACTAGATTATAATACATACTGTTAGATAGTTAGTAGTATATGCTCGATGGCATGCCTTTGCTAAATGAGATGTACTAGATTATAATACATACTGTTAGCTAGTTAGTAGTATATATGCTCGATGGCGTGCCTTTGTTAATTGAGATGTACTAGATTATAATATATACTGTTAGATAGTGAGTAGTGCATCCTGTTAGTAATGAGCTGTGCTAGATTATAATGCACCATTAGTTTCTGAGCATTATACGCTCATTAGCATGCCTTAACTTACCGACTTTACATAGATTATAATTCACGCCTCTTGCCTAATGAGCTGTTTCATGTGGATAATTGTAAAGCATGATCCTACTGTACACTGCCAGACCTGCACTACTTACTGAGTCAGTGTAGGTTACGAGGCGGTGAATAGGCGCTGTGGGAGAGGGGGGATTATGTTGCCATACGGCGGACGGAGGAGGCGCAGCACCGCCTTCTCACCGAGTCGGCGCGGAGGGATTTGTATATGAGTAAATAATGAGTGGCTGTCTGCGCCCGGCCGGCTCGGGGCCTCACGTGCTGGGACACAGTAGGAGTAAGTCCTATTAACAGGGTGCTTACCCCAGTCTGTCCGGCACCGCCCAGCCATGCATCATCTGTACCTCTCCCCTTCTACAACTCCACCCTCCTCCCCTTACCTCCCCCCTCCCCTCAGCTGGTTTCCTCTCCACTCCCCTCCACTCCCATTCTCTCCCTCCGCCTTCCCTCCCTTCGCCTCACCTCCCCTCCCCTCAACCCACTCCCATATCCTCCCTTCCATTCCCCTCCATTCCCCTCCCATTCCCATTCTATTCACTCCCTTCCCCCTCCCTCCCTTCCCTTAGTCTCCCTTCCCCATCCCTCCCCTCCCTCCCTTCCTTTCGTCTCCCTTCCCCTCCGCTCCCCTTCCCTCCCCGATCCTCCCCTGCCCTCCCCGATCCTCCCCCTTCCATCCCTCCCCCCCTCCCTCCTCTCCCTTCCCCTCCCTTCCCCTCAGTTCCCCTCCCATCATCGCCCCTCCCCACTCGCCCATTCCCCTAGTCCCTCCCATCCCCGCTCCAACGACACTCACACAACCACCCACACTTCCCACCCTCACCCAACCCCCGCCCCACTCTCCCTGCGTGCAGTATCGCTTCGGGCCCGACACGGCGCATGCGCAGACAGTGATGACCTCATTCGATCAACTGCGCACCATTTCGCCTACAATCTGCAGAAGCAGCTCACAGAGGCAGGCGTGCGCTCTACAAATGTCGTCTGCTCCGAGCAAACCAAGTGTGGCCGCCAATAAAGAGAACACAATCAGACACTCTCATTTGGAGAACTACAGTGGTGGGACATTGCTTCTATTTTCTTTTTATTTATTTGCTATTGATCTTTTATTCACCGGAAAACTAATCGACACATATCGGACACCGACAGATCAGTGCAATGGCTAGCGCTTGAGAACCACCACATATTGGATTTTTGCACTAATTCTGCACAAACCATTACTTTTAATTTAACCATCCCATTCCTGAACTAATCGAATAATAGAATTACAACGGGTTGGCCAGCGTTGGTAAATTAAATATATCAACTCAGTTAATTGCATTTAACAAACAAACAAACAAATACCCGAAGCAGTTGCTAAGCAATCTCCGTGAGTTAACTGCGCTCAGCTCAAGGACTATCGTCCAATTGTGTTGCTTGTTTTAGTCACCCTGGACTGCCTTGTTGCTACAGTTTGAGCAGCATGGGCACCGAGAGCAAATCGATGACTGCATTCATGCTGAGTGCCTGCCGTCATGGTCACTGAGTATCGTACCAGGATGTATGGTTAGCGGCCTGCTGATACTGCCTGACAGCCGGGGTCTGAGACAATGGGTCCCGTCACAATGCCACCCGGGTACCAATGCTAAGCCAACGCCATCCCCCATTCATAAGCTCTCCATTCGTTCCATCGTCGCCATCTCGGCGGATTTCGCATTACTGCCGTTAATGTAATCTAATTGCAATTAGCTGTGGTTATAGCAAACTGGGAGACACAGTCACAGGCTCCAAGTGGTCGTGTTATAACGACAAGCGCACACTAAATGGTAATTGGCAACAATGGCGAAAGTTTGAGCTTATATCAATCAAGTCCTCAACACCAGGCAGTTTTGATTTTGGAATTGGAAAAACGGGGTTTTCATTTTGAGTAGGTGAACTGAAGGATGATGAAAATATCATGGACAAAGAAGATCACCAACAAAGAAGTTCTCAGAAAAATTAAAAATAAGAAAAGCTTGTTTCCACTATACAGACAAAGAAACTTATTTATTTTGGCCACATCATTCGTCAGAGTTCAATATACCGTACATTGTTGGAAGGTAAGGTGAATGGCAGCAGAGGGAGGGGGAGACCAAGAACATCATGGTTTACAAATATTTCACAGTGGACAGGCTTGAATTATTCACAGTCTATCAGAACAGCACAACATCGGGACAAGTGGAGAACCATTGCATCCAACCCTCGACTAGAGGATGGAACTATTGATTGATTGATTGAGGTGAACTGATTATCATAGTTAACCCTTATATTTCCTGTTCAAGATATTTAATGGTTAGTGCTGTATTATTATTTATTGTGTACTATTATCACTATTATTATTAATTCTTACTGTCCTACTACCAAGCTGTCCTAGTTTCTCACTGCCATGCTGGCAACACTGTCATGCTGTCAACACTGTCATGCTGTCAACACTTTCATGCTGTCAACACTGTCATGCTGTCAACACCCTCATGCTGCCAACACTGTCATACTGTCAACACTGCCGTGCTGTCAACAATATCATGCTGACAACACTGTCATGCTGTCTACACTGTCATGCTGTCAACACTCTCATGCTATCAACATTGGCATGCTGTCAACACTATGATAATGTCCTATTCTCTTGCTGTCACACTGTCCTAGTATCGTAATGTCCTACCGTCGTGCTGTCAACGCTGTTATGCTATGCCATTGTCCTGCTGTCATACTGTCACTGGGTATGACATTGTGGCTTACACAGCCCACTCACACACTGCTTGGCGAGGCGTCATTGATCACGCTACTTTCCACACCCACGGCCACACCCACATTTGCCTCCCTCCCCCCCCCCCCCGCATGTCCTTCCCGTATCGTAGGTAACCATGTTGATCCTGTTGTCACCGGGCCTGATCCAAGATCCAGAAGGGTCTCCATGCCAGGCAACAATGCACACAGTGCCGCGGGCTTAGGGCGCGCCGAGGGAAGTAGTGTGCCGGAAGTGGGTGTGGGCCCGGGCGAACCGCCGTCACCGCCGTCACCAGAGGGCGGCCGGGGGCGGGGCTTAGGCCGGGAGGAATCGGGGAGAAGGCGGCGGGCGGTGGGCGTGGGTGGTAGGCGGGGCGGCGGGATAGAGACTGGCAGTGAGGGGTGCAGGGCCATGGGACGGTTACTGTCGGGTATGGAGAGTGGAGAAGAACCGAGGTTGTTTGTTTGATTGTTGGAGTTTTATGTTCTGGCAACATCTAAGGTCATATCAGGACGGGTACCGACTTGTGTCAGTGTGCACTCATGGTCCCTTTATAGTGCTGTCCAACTCGGAAATCAGGCCACCAGCATCAGGACCCGATATCCCACTCAGTCACATTATCCTGACACTGAACCAACCAGTCCTTGCCCTGTCCTAATAATGCCGAGTGCCAAGGTAGTAAGTGACAAGTGTCAATTTTAATGTCATTGGTTTGACTCAACTGGGAACCAAACTCCTGACCTTCCTCACGCGAGGACCGCGCTCTTCCGATTAGGCCACCGCGCCCGGTGAGACGGACCGAGAACGCTCTGTTTGGTGGGTTCTCACAGGATGATTGGGCGGGATGCTTCAGTACGCAAGGTCAACGACCGAGTCAAACCCAAGGACTTTGATACAAATTGATAAGAAGGGCTGGCTCCCTTACCCCTGGCCCTTTGCATTGTTGGGATATGGCAAGGAGTGGTTCGCTCAGTGATAGGATAATGTGACTGAGTGTTGTATCATGGTGTATGCAGGGAGTGTTTTTATCCCAGGGTGACAACATTATAGACAAGAAAAGTGAATATTAATACATATTGTCACAAGTCATTCTTGATTTGAGATGTTTATAGGGTGTAACATTCCAATCGCCGAAGCACTCATTCTTGTGGGGTGCTGGAGAGAAGCGGGTCAGTGGCAGTCTAAAATGGTGAGGGGCGAGGCGAGGTTGGTCGAGGTGAGACTAGGTGGGAAGGGCCAAATCTTGCGAGGAAGGGCGAGGCACGCCGAAGAGGGACATGGAAAGGCGGAGCGGGGTGGGGCGAGGCGGAGTGGAGCGGGCTGAGATGGGGTAAGGCGGGTTGGGCAATTTTGATGGCGCTACTGACCGGTTTGCCCGGGTCAAGGCGGCAAGAGAACCGGATGTGGGCGTACGCCATCTATCGGCAAAATAGCACGAGCAGGTCCGCTCTCAATTGGCGGCCGCACACATTTACAAGGCTACACAGATCAAGGCACGGCCGTCACGTAAGGATGAATGAGGGCTAGACAACATGGGTATGTATGCATAATATGTGTGGCCTGAGTGGCATGTCATTTATTTCAATTCAGGGAGCGGAACGTGGCTCAGGCAGTATAGGCTCCACCTATGAAGGTGTGGGTCATCCGATCGATCCTGCTCAGTGGACCCATTTGCAGTTTGGGTTATTTTCCATTCCAAACAGTGGTCCACAACTGGTTCATCAAAGGCTGTGGTATGTGCTGTCCTGTCTGTGGGAAAGTGCATATACAAGACCCGTTGCTGTTTATCGGAAAGTGTAGCCTATGTGGCGGCAGCGGGTTTCCTCTAAAGAAATATATCAGAATGACCATATGTTTGACATCCAATAGCCAATGATAAAAGTAAATGCACTGTAAAGGTGTTGCTAAATAAAGCAAACTTTCTTTTTTATTTGAATGAATTTACTCGCAGACAGCTGTTTGCACTGAACGGACCGAGCACAGAGGTGGGACATGGCTGGCTGGACCTAGGGAACCAAGGGAGTTAAAAGAGTGGAATTGTGAGGGGGAGAGAGGGAGAGGGGGAGACTTGGCTGTTTGGTGGAGCTTTACGTCCTGGCAACATCTGATGTCATGTCAGGACGGGAATGGGAGAGAGGGAGAAATTGAGAGAGGTCAAGATAAAGGGACGAAGAACGCGAGAGGGAGACCTGGCCAATCAGCTTGCCCCTTTGTGGAGGGGGACGCAGGGTGGGGGGGGTTCTCCCTAATGGGTCGATGGATGGGGTGTAGTGGGTACTGGATGTATTGGGCACACTTCCTGTGGGTTAATTATTTCCCGCTCACATTGCTGAAGCAAATAAGAGCTCCCAATGGAGAAGAGAAAAGAAGAGGAGAGAAGAGAGAGGGGAATACATGGACGGAAAGAGGTAGGGAATAGGGAAGGCGCTTGGCATAGCACACACATAAAACTAATTAACCTAACGGAGCAAAGGTCAAAGGTCAGTGCGTGCACGCTGATAATGGAGGGTGCTCATTGGAGCAGGCAGCAGCGGAATTACGGTCTATACTCATGAAGACGTAGTGAGATTAGGTGAGAGCAACTATTAATGGACAATGATAAAAAATGACGTATTGCTATGAAGGCATAGTAATGATTAGGTGACAACCTAGATGGGGACATGATTGGGGTTTTATGGCTTAGCAACATTTCCGGTAACCGATCTTTGCATGTTCTCATGGTGCGATATCTGTCCTGCTGGGGCCGTATGCACGATGCGGTGGTAGCGTCATGTGGTGATAAGAGCTAAACACAGGGTAGCTATCACCGTCCTCGTGAAGTAGGTCATGCAGTATGTACAGGCACCTAAAACCTTCATGGTAGCTAAACGGGCAGTTATTTTTAGATTGGGGTTATCCCCCTTAACTGGTTCCAGCGTGTACCGGCCGGCTTCCCATCTCCACACACCAGGCACAAGCAGAATCCCACTGAGCCTTTTCCCGCCGAGCACCGCTATTTGACAATATCGCGGCCGATGCGGCGGCGTTAATATCGCTTTGATTTTTGGTTTAATTTGACCAAATTTTGGTGGCGGCGTTAATATCGCTTCGATTATTGGTTTAATTTGACCAAATTCCACTTTTTTTGTATGTCATTCTGTTAAATAAAATTGGTAAAATTAAGCCCAAAATCGAAGTGATATTAACGTTGCCGCCGCATCGGCGGCGATTTGTTTTGTTTACATTCGACAATATGAATATCACCGCCCATGTAGCCGCGGTGTTAATATCGCTTCGATTTTGGGCTTAATTTGACCAAATTTCACTTTTTGAGTAGGTTATTCTGTTAAAGTTGATAGCATTGAATAGATTTGAGCCTAATCGGTCCCTAACACCACCCTTAAACCTGCTACGGAGTGGTATTAGCATACCTGACCTTAAACTCACGGTGTTTCCATAACACTGCTCCTTGCATACTGACTTTTCGCCGCTAAACTGGAAATCCCAGCCAAAACCCGTTTTGGCTTGCTAACACCGTGTCATGCATGGCCCCTGCTGCCGACATGATAACGCCATATTCCACTCAGTCATATTGTCCTCATATGGATCCAAGCAGTCCTTGCACTGTATTATTAATGCCCCGCACTAGGATAGGTGCTCTTCGGTTTAACTCGACATACTATCATCTCGGTACACTTCTCGCATGCAGGGTTTCCGCTAGAAAATAATTTAAGGGTGCCCCCAATTGGGGGGGGGGGGGGTCGGAGGGTTTGGAGGTTTTGTCTCTGGCTCCTTGAAGAACCTTTAAAACACTGATCCCAATTATTTGAGGGTACAGAGTGATACCCTCATAACATATAAGGTTACAGTATTTTACCCATTTACCCATTTTACCTTCTGGCAAATACCTTGCGCGTGGGAAGCGACCACAGCCCTGTAGTGATGATAATATTGATATGCATTCCTTCTGATACCTGACTAATGCGAATGCTTACTGAGATTAGGTAGCATGTCTATAAGTATGGAGACATATTCAGATTGTTCACAAGTGTTTAATAGCATTTAGGTGATGCAGGTATTGCAGGTATTGCAACACCTCAGGGAGTTTGACGCCCCTGCCCTGCAGAGTTGTAAACCACTGCCTTGTGGTACAGGTTCTTGACAGAACCAAAAGCTAAGAGAGCAAACCCTAAACAGAAAACCATGTCATTGTGGCAGCATTAAGGGCGGTTGATGTATGGAACTCCCAACATCTCCCAACCAGCCACTGCAGGGAAAAATAGTTTTGCGCCTGTCTTGACATGTTCTTGCCGGTGTGAAACCTCTATTTGCTCCCCGAGAGAGCGCCGCTGGTAACTTGTAAAAGCCAGCAGCACTTCAACACTTTTGCAGGCAACTTTCATGAAATGTACAACCGCACAAAACACCATACCGGCTCGGTCGTCGCCCAAAATGGAGAGCAGCAGTCAATTAATGAAAGCAGTCTTTGTCGCATCGCGACCGACAGCATGATGATGATGATGAGGTGATTTGGCAGAAATCACAGCACACCCTCCTCCCCTACATACTTCGACTTGGGGTCATCTTCACATGGATGGACGAGTCCATTTCCCTGTCGACCTGATTGGCCAGCGGGCTTTCACACCTCTGTCCACATCACCCACAGCTGGTCGTCTGAGGATTAGTCCCTGGCTAGCAGATGGCGCATGAACTTTTTTCTACCCGCCAACCTACCTCCTATTTTTCTTAGCCATGGGGTTGCTCCGGAGGCTCCTAATTTCTGATTTCCTGAATAAAAACTGTTCAACTCCACTTCCCTGTTCAATCATTCTTCAGCAAGAGGCAAACGTGTATGAAGGCATAGTCAAGTTAGGCAACGTTTTGAGATATCACACTGAAGACCTTACAAGAGTAAATGGTTGAAAACTGAAGTGGTACATCTCATGATCATCTACCCTTACAGGCCAGTGCGTTGACTGAATCAGTAAGAGCGCAGGCTTCCCGTGCGGAAGTTTGGAATTTCGAATCCTAGCCGAGTTAAGCCTATGACATAACCAGACGGGATGGCCGAATGAGTTAGAGCGTCCATCTCCCGTGTTGGTAGATCATGGGATCGTGGGTTCGAATCCTGGTCGAGTCAAACCAATGACTTAAAAATGTATCCTTTTCGCTTCCTAGCCAGGCGCTCGGCATTACTAGGATAGGGCAAGGAGCAGTGGAATGAGGAAGACCAGTCGTCTGCGACTGATATTTCCCCTGCTTAAACAACTAATGTACCCCAAAAAAACTAAAACATTGATACTTGTGACAACCTAGGTTGGTACTCTGCATTAATAATAGGATATAACAAGTACTGGTTAGCACAGTATTAGGATAATGTGACTGTGTGCGATATCGGGTCATGGTGCCAGTGGCCTAATCTCTCAGTGGGGCATCACTATGAAGTCGTCATGAGTGTGCACTGTCACATGTTGGTACCTGTCCTGATATAACCTTAGATGTTGCTAGGACGTAACACAACAACAAACATCGGGGTAGCATCCCGGAAGCGGAGGCTAGCGTTCCGGTTGCAGGGTTGGGCCCGGCAGCTTCTCCTGATGCATTGTAGGGCGGAGAGGGGAGAGGGGGGTGCGGGGGTGGGGTATGCCGAAGAACCCAGCCATCTGTTGAAGATAAGCGATGCATACCAAGTGTTACTTAAAGGCCTTCACGGGGCGGGTGGGGGGGGGGGGGCGGGGTCGGGGGGAGCCGGGGCGACGGACGTCTGGGGCCGGAGGGAAGCCCGCCTGCGGCCGGGTGGATGCACCTGTAGGGCGGCACAGAGACAATACAGGGCAACACATTGCCTTCTTCACCGTGCTATATTGACTACGCACTGCGGGAGAGTGACTATGTATTCACAGCGGCACATACACAAGACATAGCCGTGGGATGGCACCCCTTCACAACCTACCTAAATACCCGCTGAACTACCTATTTACAATGTACTGTACACAGCGGAAGTCCAGTGCCTCAACGCTGAAAACAATTTATGTTCTGATGAATATACCAAAAAGAAATGTGTATGGATTAATAGAGGAGTGACAGTATGGCACTACGCGACATACCTGAGTGAGAGGCATATCGCTTGGTCATGGTGGTGTATTGAATATGCAAGCTGACATGTTGATAAATTTTGTTTGCATTAATTACTGACTCTTTGAATATTCATGTCAGGAGAAGAAATTATTCACAGCAAGTTTGTTGTAATGACGTAATTTTGCTAATTATAGATTTTGAGTCAGTTTGTCTAACTGACTGCTTGTTTGAATATGTATGTCAGCATGTGAAGTCATTCACGGCAACTTTGTTTCAATGATGTCATTGTGCTAATTACAGATTTGGAGTCAGTTTCTCCGACAGACCACCTGTTTGAATATTTATGTCACACATGAATTCATTGATGCCAAGTTTGTTGCAATGACGTCATTGCGCTAATTACAAATTTGGAGTCAGTTTCTCCAACTGACCACCTGTTTGACTATATATGTCGCACATGAAATCATTCATGTTAAGTCTGTTGATGTGACGTCATTGCACTAATTATAGATTTGGAGCCAGTTTCTCCAACTGACTGCCTCTTTGAATATTTATGTCGCACATGAAATCATTCATGGCAAGTTTATTGCAATGACATCATTGTGCTAATTATAGTTTGTCTAACTGCGCGCCTGTTTGAATATTCATGTCAGGCGATGACGTCATTGCACTAATTAAAGATTTGGAGTCAGTTTATCCAACTGACCGCCTGTTTGAATATTTATGTTGCACATGAAATCATTCATGGCAAGTCTATTGCAATGACGTCATTGTGCTAAGTATAGCTTTTGAGTCAGTTTCTATAACTGCCAACCTGTTTGAATATTCATGTCAGGAGATGACGTCATTGGCAATAAACAGACAAAGCAACATACTCGAAAGTACATTGAGTATACACGGCAATGTATTGACTATACCTGATATCGTGCTTATTCAAAGCAGCGCATTGACTATGCCAAGAAGCACATTGTCGATTCAGGGCGACACATTGACTACAAGGTATGGCTCTTCCATCATACCGGGTTTTACATTGGTAATTCAGCCGTGTTTTCTGTATGGGAAGGAGGAGGCAAAAATACCCGCATCCGCAAACAATATATTACAAAAATGTATGAATTTTAATTGAAATTGTATGCATCGGGGCTGGAGGTAATGTGGTGGGAATATGCAGTATGGCTCAGATTTATTTTGGGAGCAAATGGCTTTTATTCTTTCAAATAATAATTTGTTAATGCTGAGGCGCTGGTGTTCCAGCCATAAACACTGTTACCCATTTACCGGACGCGGTGGCCCAATGGGTAGAGCGCAGGCCTCCCGTGCTGGAGATCCGTAGTCCAATTTCCAGTCGAGCCAAACCGATGAACTTAGAAAATTGATACTCATTGCTTCCTAGCTTGGTGTTCAGTATTAATAGCAATGTAAAAGGACTGGTTAGCTCAGTGTCAGGATAATGCTATGGAGTGGGTTATCGGATCATGGTGCTGGTGGCCTGATTTCCCAGTTGGGCAGCACTATAAAGTCACCATGAATATGCACTGTCACAAGTCGGTACCCTTC
Source organism: Branchipolynoe longqiensis (assembly GCA_030323885.1). Classification (NCBI taxonomy): domain Eukaryota; kingdom Metazoa; phylum Annelida; class Polychaeta; order Phyllodocida; family Polynoidae; genus Branchipolynoe; species Branchipolynoe longqiensis. The sequence goes on along the minus strand of CM059189.1, from coordinate 74,225,105 downwards.
CTGAGATGACCTTAAATGCTGCCACGACGTAAAACTCCAACAACCAACCAACCAACCCAAGTCAGCATGACTACACATGTTGTACCCTGATATTTAACCACACTATGAACCATACATACACTTTACTCAACCGCTTAGCACCAGCCTCTGTAGTTCTGTAAGCAGTCATGCTTACCCACAAATAGGCCTGTGCCATGTAATAATGGTGCGTGCATACGTCACTTCCGGCTTCCCCGCTACACTGGCCAATCAGCTCGCCCCTTTGTTGGGGGGTGGGTGGAGGAGTGGGGGAGTTCCCTAATGGGTGGCTGGACGGGGCTTAGTTGGTACTGAGTGTATTGGGCACACTTCATGAGTGTTAACTCTTCCCCGCTCAAATTGCTAAAGCAAATAAGAGCTCCCAATTGGTTTAGTTATACCAAAGAGAATCTACGACAAGTTGCGCCACTCAGCCCTTTCATATAGGAGTTTCTGAAATAATCATGCAGTGGCGCCATCCCATAGCAAAACACATAAATTATTCCGAAGAACCCGATACATTTATCACAAATACATGGCAGAAACTCAAAACCATCGGACTACGCAACGTTGAAAGGAAGCAGAATATGGGTTTTGGCACATTAATTCTTAATTGCCTCAGCAAAGCTCCCTCCCTATGCGCTCAGATGCGGTAACGTTGGTGACGTAGTCGATGATGCTGTTACGGGCCTCACTCCCGGGAAGCCGCTGACGACATAGCGGCTTGTCAGGCAATCTTGCTACAACCCCGGTGTGTTTACAAAACAAAAGGCTGGCACCCACCGGATGTTAGCACCTGCGCGTGCGCAGACGAGATTTAGCCGTCTGCTACAAAGCTGCAAGCGTCTGTTGAATGGAAGCATTGTCAACGCGAGACTCGGAGTGACAGATTACACACACATACAGACACACATATACACACACTCACATACCTGCACTCGGATACACCCATTCAAATACACACACTCACATACTCACACACACTCACACACATACAAACACACTCACATACACACCCACATACTCACACACATACTCACAGACACACTCACATGCACACCCTCACATATGCACACACTCACATACACACACTCACAAGCAGATTCGCATACACACCTCACATATGCACACTCACGAACATACACTCGCATAAACACCCACAAACACACCCACATACACACTCACATATACACACACTCACATACACACACTCACATACACACACTCACACATACACTCTCACATACACTCTCACATACACACCCTCACATACACACACTCACATACACACACTCACATACACATATTCAAATACACACTCACAGACACACACATGCACACATACACACTCACACGTACACACACTCACATACACACACTCACACACACACTCTCACATACACACACTCACATACACGCACTCCCATAGCCATATTCAAATACAAACACATATTCACATACACACAAATACTCACCCCCACATGCACACACCCACACACGCACTCACATACACTCACAGTCACACACACTAACCTCGTGACTGTTGTTGTAGCCTGCGAGTGAGGAGGGTTTTTCTGTTGCAGAGGTGCCGTGTCGTTAAGAGTGTGAGTCGGAATATTTCCCTAATTCCTCTGAGGCAGTAGTATTAAGTCAGAATGGGCGCACACTGTCACAAGTCGCTACCTCTCATATGGCCTGAGGTGTTGCTAGAATGTAATGCTCAAACAAGTAATCTCATATCAAACTCTAGTATGAGTATTGTATGTGACCATTGACTGTATATATACATAATCGATACATAATCTATATACATATATACATCATCATCATCATCATGCTGTTGGTTGTGATGCGACAAAGACTGCTTTCATTACTTGACTGCCACTCTCCATTTAGCTCTCTGCTGTGAGAATGATGTCCATGAATCGGTCTTAATGTCTCTCAGCTTCAGGTTTCTCTTGATGGTATCGAGGGTGCCCTCTCTTTCTGTAACCAGACGACAGTTGAGAATAGAGGATCTGCTTTGGTAGCCTCTCTGATGACATCCTCATGAGGTGTCCAGTCCAGCAGAGATTCTTGTTGATCAAAAGATCTTCCATTGAGGGCAGCCCCGTCCATTCAAGTATTTCCTTACATATATACATATATATACATATATATTACATATATACATATATATATACATATATACATATACTATAAAAGCTCTCTAAATCGACCAACCATGGTACCGAATTTCAATGGTCTATTTAAGGAAGTGGTCGGCTTAGGGAGTTTTTAAAAATAGTTACCATGGTATTGTATGGGCAATCGTTTGGAACCCAAATAAAGCGATCGATATAGAGGAGTCGTCTATCTGTGGAGGTGGTCGGTTAGAGAGGTTTTAGTGTATACACATATATACACATATACACAGATATAAACACATATATGCACATATATGCACATATATACACATAGAGTAAACCCACTATAACAGTCCACCTCCACAGATCGAACACTCCCCTATACCAACCGCTTTATTTGAGTCCCAACAATACCATTGTAAGAATATGCTAACTCCCTAAACCGACCAGCTCCCTAAATGGACCATATAAAGTTAGTCCCATGGTCGGCCGGTGTAGAGAGGTTTTATATGCATTATAAATATATATAGCTACACACATACAGAGACCTGTATTACCATCTCTATTCACACAAGTCCACCTCCATTCTCAGGGAATCTTACGCCGATGAACATCTTCATTTGCGGACTGTTAAATAATGCATTTGTTCGTGGGTTTAAACCTTCAATGGGACACGCCCGAATCCCAGCGGTAGACACCAGCATCAGCGGCGTACACCCGCGTCCCATCCCGCCAGCAGGGGGCGCCACCGGCCCGACATGACCGGAAGTCGCTGGAGCGCAATGCACCGCGCCCACGTCTCGCGAATCCACGCTGCTGTGCGAAAATTAAGAAGATGAGCCGATGGTAATATCATGGGTTGAGACCACAAAGCCGGCCGTTATGGACTGCTATCGGTCTCTTTGATATAATACCTAGGTGGACGTTTGTAGCGATGTGGCTGCTGTGGAATTAGATATTGTTGCTAGTACTTTGGTGTTGGTGAATTTAGGATTAATTCAAAGGCATGTTGTTGGGGGTAATATTGAAATTCAACCATATTTATAGGAGGTATTGTATATGTTATATAGTTAATGTCCGATATATAAGTGTTATGTAATGCATTGTGTGAATATACACAATCAGTTATCGGACAAGCAGGATTATTTATGTCTACACTTAATTTCATTATATATGTGCCATGTAATGCATTATGTAAATATACCCACTAGCAGTTATTACACAAACATGTATACTACATGTGTATGTAGTTAATTCCCATAATATATGTGCCATGCAATGCACTGTGTGAATACGCACAAACAGTTATTACACAAACAGGTAAGATATATATGTGTATAAAGGTCACTACGACAGAAGGTAACAAATCATCAGTTGGGCTGAGTACTATTTTATTAGTCTCTGGCAGGACTGATAAATATGCCCACCAACAAAATTGAAATTCAGTGGAAAGTGAATCAAATATGGCGCAATACAGGTGGCGCCCCATAGGCGCGCGTGCCAAGGGAGGTTGGCGCGCGACTCCAATTCAGTAAATAGCAAATGCGGGTAGTAATAAATACAATATAACCTGTATGTGGCTCCGTTATTTATATTATTATAATTGCTATTATAATACACATATATCTGAATATACACAAGCGGTTATTACACAAGCAGGTAATATATATGCGTATATAGTTAATTCCATTATGGAGGCCTTACGTGCTATATCAAGCACTATGCGAATATAGACAAGTGGTTATATATTATATATATATTATATATATGTATATAGTTAATTCCATTATGGAGGCAATAAGTGCTATATCATGCACTATGTGAATATACACATGCATTATTGCACAAACAGGTAATATATATGTGTATATAGGTAATTCAGATATGTAGGCCCTATGCACTATATAATGCACTATGTGAATATGCATATACGCTTATTGCACAAACAGTATATAGTTAATTCTATTATGTATGTGATATATAATGCACTATGTGAATGTACACAAACAATTATTGCACAAGCAGGTAATATATATATATGTATATAGTTAATCCCATTATATATGTGTTATATATAATGCACTATGTGAATATACGCAAGCAGTTTTCATCTCCTATACATATCTCACTCGTATAATATGCATGTAGTCCCCCCGTTAGTCTATATTTCACCACTCAACCGCGGTGGCGCCACAGGCATGTGTGTATTATCCAATTACTGCAACCACTTCGGCACGGACCAATCCAAATATGGCTTAATTTCAAAGTTATTACACATAGACTGTCTCTGAATCGACATTGAATTGATACAATTTCTTTTAAATTGAGCCGAAAATGGCAAGTTCAGTGATGCGGAACGGTGAGGTCGGTGGCGTCTATAGTAATTACTATTAGATTGAAGTTGGCATTACTGGCGTGTTATTAGCTTGAACTTTGTGTCGCTATATCCTTGAATTGGATGTTTGTTTGGTGTTGTTTTACGTCCTAGCAACATCTAAGGTCATATCAGGACGGGTACCGACTTGTGACAGTACGCACCCATGGCAATTTTATAGTGCTGCCCCACTGGGAAAGCAGGCTGCCAGCACCATCACCCAATATTCCACTCAATCACATTATCATGACACCGAGCTAACCAGCCCTTGCCCTATCCTAATAATGCTGAGCACCAGGCTAGGAAGCGACAAGTATCTATTTTTAAGTCATTGGTTTGACTCGACCGGGAACCGAACTCGCGAACGCCCGATCTTCCGCACGCGAGGCCTGTGCTCTACCGATTCGGCCACCGCGCCCGGTCCTTGAATTGGATGTTATACCTTATTATATCGCATTGCCATATGGGCGAACATTACTAGGTGGACGTTTGTAGCGATGTGGCTGCTGTGGAATTAGATATTGTTGCTAGTAGATAAACCTCCATGCACATTTAAATCAACCAGCCTAGGCCAAAGCAGATCAATGATACACTGGGTCGGTGTTGCCGTTCCTTTCCCTGTCCCCCCGCTCCCCCACCCCCAAACAAACACTGTAAACCCAACCAGTAGCGGCCAACTAGACCAAAAACCCATCTACAATGGAATGAGCCTGGAAATGATTGTAGTTGGATCCTACTGAGGTACATGATTAATCAATATTAACGTACTTACTAACTCAATAGGCCCCACCTGAGATTACCATGAACGTAAGTTCAATCACAAAGGCCCACCCTACATCCCCCATCACCCTTTCAAAGAGTATGTTACTACTAGAAAGATAACCAGCTGTGCCCCACCCCTACTAATGCCTGCCATACTAGTCTAACTTAGTTACCTCCCCGCATGTGTTTCTATTTTTCTTATCTTGTTCTTTAACTATCATTCATGTAACGATGTTTTGCTTATTTTCCTGTAATTGTCTATTTGTATATTGTTGTAGATTTGTTTACTGTGTAGAGGCAATTGTGATTAGGGCTGGAAGACCAGTGCATTAGCACTGACAACATGTTATTCAGAGGAATAAAAACACTTGAACAAAAAAAAATTGTAAAGCACATATATGAATTAGGTATTCTGATTTGAACTTGAAAAGATCAGGGGGTACTACTACAACTATTAGGGGATACTATTGTGACACTATTTTGTTGTGTTGTTTAAAGTGGGGACAATTCCAATCGCAGACAATTGGTTTCCTAAGTCCACTGCTCATCGCCCTATCCTAGTAATGCCGGGCGCTGGACACATTTTAAAATCTCGCCACACCACCCACCCCGGATCCTCAGGAGTGACGTGACACACTCAATTCACCCCTCTCCAGTCCACGCCATTCCAGGCCAGGTCAGTTCTATTCCGGCACTCCATGCCGCAGCCCCAGCTAAACCCTCCCGCCCCGCCCAGTCGCGCCCAGTCCCACTACGCCATCTCCCACCCTACTCTGTCCCACCCCGTCCCGCCCGGCCTCGCCCTGGCCCGCCCAGTTCCCCGCTGCCTCGGTCCTCCCGGCCACGCCTCACCCTGCCTTGACCTCCCCCCCCACCCCCCCAGCACCCCACATCGCAGGTCACCGCCACTGTCCCCTCCCATCCCCACTTCTCACCCTCGCTGCCGTCTTCCGGCCCCTACCCGCCCCAACCCGCCCCGCTGTTCTCACCCTGCTGCTGTTCACCCTGCCCGCCTCATGTCGGCCCCCTGACCCGCCTGGCCCCGGCCCGGTTTTTCTCACCCGTTGATTCCCGCCCTGGCGGGGCACTGCCTGTCCTCTACCGCCCCAGCTCGCCCTGCCCCGCCCAAGCCCGGCGCGGTTCTTCTCACCCTGCCGCCCCTTCCCGCCCCCTGTCCGCCGGTGCCGGCTGAGACGTGAGGACAGCCCCATGAATTATACACCAGGTCAACAAGTCGGGCATAGTGCTCTCTGCAGGTCACACCTTGGGGCACACGCCGCCACACGCCGCCACACGCCGCTATACGCCACACCAGGCCACACCAGGCCAGACTAGGCCAAACCAGGCCACACGCCACTGCACGCCACACAACGCCGATCACCGCCACACTCCGCTACACGCCGCCGCATGACGTCACACGCCGCCACACGCCCTAAACACAACATCACAACATCACAACACCACAAAACCACAACAAAACCACAACCCCCCACACCCCACAGAGCCTCACACCACCACCACAACACCACACCAGCACACCACATCCCCACAATACCACACCATCACACCACCACACCCCTCACACACTACCTCATGCACCACTCTATCTCCCTGCCTAAAGGCCCTATCACACTACAACATACCGCGTCAGCCCGTGCTCAATGTTATAAAGTTTGCCAGTACATCGGCATTCATCAAACTTTTCAGTGGCGGGGGATATAAATGGGTGTATACACAACATACACACAACGTACACACAACGTACATAACATATGCAGAACGTGTCTCTGACCTATTGCTAGCGTATGAGAGCGTTCATGTGCCTCGCAAAACGTTCGCAAAACGTTTGCAAAATGCTCGCTTACGGTCAGAGAAGGCTGACCAATGTTACATACTTTACTCCATCGATAGAAGTATGGCGTATACATTAAATACGCTGGGGATACAGCAGGCATACGTTCGAAGTACGTTAGGAGTACATAATGCATACATTGGCAGGACGTGGACTGTACACGGACTGCACGTTCCCATGTAGGCTAAAATGCAGCAACCTATACCAATGTATCCCTAGCATACTCCCAACATACATCGATGTAGTATCCTGAACATACATGCAGCATACGTTCAACACACAAGCCACACATCGACACACATTGGACATTTTGAGCATGCACAACATTTTTTCAGAGCCTCAACGCATGGTGACATAAGACAACATATAACGACATACCCGGAATGTACCCAATGTATGCCCAATGTATATGTAATGTATGACGACATAAACCAACGTTTTTGTCGAAAATCAGATACATCGGCATACGCTAAGGCTATACGTCATAGTGTGACAGGCCTTTAAGCCCTCTCTGCTCCTCTCCAATAGCCGTGTTTGCCAGGGTCCATCATGAGCTGCTCTCGCCCTGGGCTGAGCTGAATACTGCCGGGTCCTCCAGGCTTAGACCAGCAGGACGGTGCGTAGACTCTTGTCAGGTGGACATCTTCATTTCGCACTGCCCGGCTCCATAGTGGCTCATGTAAACGCCGTTTGATGTGGTCGAGTCACTGCAGCGTCTGACACTCCTGTGTGAGCTACACACGTGGAACATGTAGTTATATGGACCGTGTTCCACGTTTCATATGGCTGATTATATATATATATATATATACCCACATATATAGATATATCTATATATATATCTATATATTTCTATAAATATATTTATATGTATATGTCTATATATATTATGTAAGAATAGCACGGCAACACAGTATTGGTGAGTACATCGTTTATTTACAGGAAATTACAATAGTATGACAAGTTTTGAAAGGCAGTGTGGACGCTCTGGGTGGCTGTGACACACTGAGGCGAACACTAACAACAGGTGTAGGGAGGTCCTGGACCCACCTGTTGGCTGTGCAGGGTACTATCCTGTGAGCCCCCCAGGAGCCTCTGGGCGGCAGCACTGTGCAATTAGGTTACATCCGCATATACATTGTATATACGTGGGTATATAGATATCTATATATATCTATATACATTTATATATATATATATATATATATCTATGCATATATCTATGTATATCTATATATCTATATATATATACATATATATATATATATGGGTATGTATGAATTTATCTATGTATCTATATATATATGTATCTATATATATGTATATATATCGATATATACAAATATATCTATATACATATATATCTATATACAGTAAAACCTCTCTAAATCGACCGACCATGTGACCGACTTTAAGTGGTCCAGTTAGGGAGGTGGTCGGTTTAGAGAGTTAGAATATCCTTACACTGGTATTGTTGGGACACAAATAAAGCGATCAATATAGGGGAGTGGTCGATCTGTGGAGGGGTCGGTAGAGAGAGGTTTTACTGCATATCAATCTATATATATATATCTATGTACCTATGTACCTAATCTCTATGTGTATATATATACATTCTTGGAATCATTTGGGGTTACCAATGGGGTCAAGCAAGGTTGTGTACTGGCCCCCACGCTCTTCTCCATCTTCCTATCAGCAATGCTATACGAGGCTTTCCGAGACATGGGGGATGGCATCTATATACAGTCCAGACAGAGCGCTGACCTATTCAATGTCACACACTTCAGAGCGAAGACCAAGACTACTCAGATACTGGTGAGAGAGCTACTATTCGCAGATGACAGTGCACTGGTTGCCCACTCTGCTGAAGAGACCCAGAAAATAGTGGACGCTTTCTCCGATGCATCAAAGAAGTTTGGCCTGAAAATTAACATCAAGAAGACGGAGGTGCTGTACCAACCCAACTCTACAAGAACCCGAGAGGAGGAGATCATGGTTGACGGAAACAAGCTGAACTCTGTTCCGGAATTCACCTACCTCGGAAGCACTATATCAAGTGATGGACGCATTGATGCTGAGATACAGAGGAGGATGGCCAAGGCTAGCGCATCTTTCAGCCGACTACGCCAGAGACTCTGGAACAACCACCATGTGTCCATTCGGGTCAAAGGTAAGATCTACCGCGCAATCGTGCAATCCACCCTACTATACGGAGCCGAGGCCTGGACAGTGTACAGACAGCAGGTGAAAAAGCTGCATGCCTTCATGATGCGACATCTGCGTTCAATCATGAGGCTAACCTGGAAGGACAAAGTGACGAATAAGGAAATACTCGAACGGATGGGGCTGCCCTCTATGGAAGATCTTCTGATCAAAAAGAATCTCCGGTGGACTGGACACCTCATGAGGATGTCATCAGACAGGCTACCAAAGCAGATCCTCTATTCTCAACTGTCTTCTGGCTACAGAAAGAGAGGGCGCCCCCGTCTCCGGTTCAAAGATACCATCAAGAGAAACCTGAAGCTGAGAGACATTAAGACCGACTCATGGACACAACTCTCACAGCAGAGAGCTAAATGGACAGCGGCAGTCAAGTAATGAAAGCAGTCTTTGTCGCATCGCGACCGACAGCATGATGATGATGATATATATATACATGTATATATATATATATATATATATATATGGATAGTGCTAACCCTGTTCTGACGTGTAATAAGATATGTAGTGTAGTGGTTTGTACCTACCCCCGATACCCGGGGTGGGTGTACCATCATGCACTTCTATGCCTCCTGCTCGGAGGAATTATCTAGGGTCCTTGATGAAATCAACCTACCCACGCCAACATGTGTGTGATATTTCACCTCATGACCTATGTGCACCTAATTACACTCATCTTCTTAGAATTGTAACTATTCTTACTCACATTAAGTAGCATGCAACATGTGGTGTTATGTCTGACTTTTTTCTAGGTCGCACTCCTAATCTGAATGTCGGTGGTTTGATTCACCATGCCTCCCCCCCAACTCTGCCAATTTGGATTTCCACCGCTGTGTAAAATTTAAAGCATCATCAAAGGCCAGTTGCTGTCATACCATGTCTATGTGGTGGGGGAGGTTAAAAATCCCTTGGTTGGTAAAAGTGTAGGCTCAGGCTTTCTATCGACAAACTGTCTATTCAGACGTATCCATGATAGGCAGTATAAATCTTCAAGAACAGAGACAAAAATGTACAGAAACCTGCTTATGGTGCCAATTTTATCAAGGTGTTTTTGGTGGTGTTTTTTGTGTTTCTTTTGTGTGTTTTCTTTGGTGTTTAAAACAAATGTTTTGACAAATAAAGGGAATATTAAACGAGCAAATGCCATTCTGGCACTATTGTCCTAACCATTATACTATTGAGGATCACTGGTGCAATCAACACACACATGCCTACCTGTGTATGTAGCATTTCACCTGACTACGCCAGTGCAACTCACTACATATCTAAGTTCAAGCATACCTGGTGCTAGAAAAAAGATTCACCCGGTACTTGTAGTACACGGGTGAATGACAACGTAGTGTAAATATGGCTGAAAATAGCTTTAGTATGGAACAGGGAGTAGGATGCCTGGCTCCAGTGTCAAATGGTTACTTATATCGGCACAAAGTTGGTGCAATGGGAGAGAATGCAAAAAGACAAGATGGCAGCCATAGAACGCCATCGATTTCACTTTTAAATCTTATTAAACTGGATATTTTATTATATTTTTCAACCCAAAGGTAGTAGAGAAATATGAAGACATATACAAAGAATAAATGTTGCTTCTTAGATTGTGAAATTAGGCTCTCAAATCATTTCCCCGCTTTTTCAACCATTTTATATAGGGCTGGTATTCACCCGTGTACTGCGAGTACAGGGTGAATCCTTTATCTAAGCTGGTGCATGTATCCATTTATGCGTCTACACCCATGCTGGTATAACTAATTAACCCCCCCCCCCCGTCCATAACCCCCACCACCCACCCCCACCCCCATCCCCTACACTGGCTCTCCCCAAATTAGAGCTTCCCGCTGAAATGTAGACCGGAAGTGGGGCGTGCCTGCTGCGCCAAGCTGGCGGTGGCAAAGCCAACCTAATTTGCCACAAATAAGCCGGCGATTGGCTGTGCATTTGGCGGGGGAGCACCAATCACAGAGCGGCGAAATACGAGATGGAGGCGAGCTTCCAAAACTGCCGGGCCTCAGTATCAGATTTACAGCCGGGTGCGTCAGGTGCAAAACCCAAACAGAGGCTCTGTCAGTTAGGCATGTGATCGCATATATGAGACTGTCTCAAAAGGTGCTAAGCAATATGGGACAAAACTGTGTCCATTGTAACAATCAACATACTATCTACTTATGCATTTGCTCAGGATAAACTGATTTGTTTTTTACATGGTGTTTCATAATCCCAATAGAATACATATTGATTTGAAGCAAATGTCCTTGTGTTTTCAGTGTAACCGTTTGTGTGCTGTTTTGTGTCAATCGTTACAATGGACAAAAAAACGAAGAGCTAGCACCTTTTGAGACTGGCTCATATGTCTTACTGGTTTGGTGTATAAATACATATGTGCGGTTAGGTGCACATTTATTAAATGGTTTGTGTGTTAGTTTGTTTCTTTAACGCCCTCCTCCCTCCTCCCTCCTCGCTCCAGCACAAAAAGTAAATATTTCCTATTGGGGCTTAGTACTAAAGTAGGTTAGTGATGATTGCTTAAAGTTGCATAGTCCGATGAAAACATCAAATTTTCATAATCAAAACAATTATCTAGATTAGATTCAACATATCCAACCTAGATACTGGTGCGATTATTAAACATTTGTTGCTGCATAGAAGGTTGTAATTTGCCAGTTTTAATAGAACCTGTTTCTACTGAAGCCTATTGTGCCAGAGTTTTGGCATGCTTGCCAAAATTAATTTGGCATGTTCTTGCATCAAATAGCTCCACAGTTTGCCATTTAAATTAAAAGTTACTTCAAACTAAAGTAAAGTAGACTATAATGATTAATCTAATGTATGTATCTCAGCATATGGCAACAACTTAAAACTATCGGACTATGCACCTTTAATGCGGTGTCAGCAGCAAAAGCCATAATGACGGTGAGAAGTGTTCAACTCTTATTTTGTCACATTATCGGGTTATCGCTTTTACACAGAATATATAAGCGCACACTGAACTATGGTCCGAGAAACACTTTTAAAATGATACGCTCACAATTACAACAACAAATTTGAGACCAGCTACAATTCTAGATATTATAGCTCATTGGGGGTCATTGGTGGTTAGCATAGAAAAGTATAATATACAATATAATGCATACAAGTATGGAATCATTTCATAATTGTATGCTACTTAAATGGGAAGTAGCATGGTAATCAGAACTTTACTTATCTACAGGTATTAGCATAAAATATGACGAGTTTGTATATCTCGAAATGATGAGTTCAGGCGCAAAACCATGTAAACGCCAATTCGAAAATGAAGATAAATGTTGGAATCAAACCCTCAACAACTTTATTTTGTTATATTCCTTATTCCATGTGATCATATGAAACGTTGAATTGTACATGTTGCGGGAAAACATGGGTAATTGAATACGCGGAACGACGTCTCGCTAAATGGATACAAAGCAACAAGAATGCTATTTATAGATTAAAACCAGACATTGGCCTCAACGCCCCCTAGCTTAAGAAGTTAGCATTAACGATGTCGCCGCCTGCTTTGAATCACTTTGGTTTTGACGGCGGTTCGGTCAGCATCTCTACTAAGCCTTGGGTTTTGAACCATCCCACCCACCCATGCTATTATATTTGTGGGGTCAAGTTCTGTAGCCCTCTGAAATCATTTGATTGAACTCTGTTATGTAACGAAAATCAACAAGACAATAATAAAGTCCAATATAAGTCAGTCGGTCTCGCTGTTCTTTCAATTAGAGAGAAGTAGAATTATTTTCAGGTAAAAATTGTTGATTTAAACTACATTTTTGGATTGGCGTTTACATGGTTTTGCTCCGGAACTCTTCAAATGACACATTCCCTTGCAGATCCTTAGGGCCCAACTGTGGTATGGGGTTGTTTTCAGTAAATCAGTGGCTATTTAGTATCATTCATCCTTAATGACCATCCTCAGTGACATATTGTAAAGTCGACGGCTGGCATCCGTGGGTTGTGTAAGGCAGGCTATATGAAATCAATACAGGCAAGAAGAGAAAGGAAGAGTATAAAGAATGAAAGTCGAGTGAGAGCTTGTACCCTCAGGTTTATTATTATATAGTGGTACATGGATCTGGTATGGCATACCACCTGACCATTATCTCCAATCAGCAACAAGCATTTCTAGTTCCACCAATGAACAGTAAGCATTCTGGGGTCACCATGGCTACTGTGATCTACCCACCAGCACCATGTGGTGTGGCTGCTTGGCCTGCACCTGCCTGCTGTGTGTGCGTGGTGTTAACTACCCCCTACCCCATTAACAGTTGGCGGGGGAGGGGGTAGTGAGTAGAGCTCTTAGGGCTCCTTACACACTATCACTAGTGCCTCATTCACAGTTTTTACCTAATACACAATGACTATTGACCATAAGTAAAGAATCACCAGCAGCTACATAAATACATTCATGCACCTGGCCCTATACATCATTTACATTACTAGACCATTTGTATTCCATTATAGACCATTTGCATTCCCCACCAATGCGTTTTATCGGAATATTTTACAATATGCTAGGACATGCTACAGATTTATGAAAAGGGCAAGCTTTGATATCTTTTGAAGTAAATTTGAAGGTTTGTGACTATGCTTTATAACCTAGCACCAAGACCACCCTTCACTGTGTGACGTCATGGTACTACTACTACTACTAATAGCCATGGGCTATTCAGAGCCTAATGGTGCAGTGCATTCCATTACTGACCTACTGGGTTCGAGCCCAAATAGCTTATTCTAATTGTGATCTTTCAATAGACCTATTTCAATGTTTACTAACATTGTGTATGCACGCGCAGCTTGGCTGCAGAACGAAGGCACACTGCCATTGAGTTTGCAGTGCAAAACGTTAATTTTATTCAAAATTAATAGAAATGCAGAACCCTGACCTTATAAATTTAATATAATCTATTCGTTGAATATGTTTTCTATATGTGTACCGATCGGTTTGTGTCTAGGTGGTGTCGTTTTAGAGATATTTCACTTTATCTGTATGAAGATTGCCCGCAGCTATTGACAATGCATTGAGTTTGCCGGTATGCGCAATGCAAAAACTTTATTTTATTCAAAATTAATAGAAATGCAGAACCCTACCCATATACATTTAATATAACCTATTCGTTGAATATGTTTTCTACATGTGTACCAAGCAGTTTGTCTCTAGGTGGTGTGGGTTTAGAGCTATTTCACCTTTTCTCTATGAAGATTGCTCATAGCCATTCAGTTTGCAGTGTTACATTGTGTCGTCCTGCAGCCAAAAGGCATGCACACTGATCTAGATACCTGTGCTGACGTCACATGAAATAGGTCTATAAGATACATAGAATATTCATGTAATGAATATGTGGTGAACTCACACGGCAAGTTGCATAGTCCGATAAAAGCATGTATACACTTTTCACAAGCAAGACACTTACCTTGATTTGAACCTACATATCCAACTTAGATACTGGTGCACTTATTCAAGTTGCATAGTCCAATGGTTTTGAGCTTCTCTCATTTTCTGAGATGAACATATTAGGTTGTTCATTATAATCTACCTTACTTTAGTTTGAAGTAAATTTTATTTTAAATCGCTAACTTTTGAGATATTTGAAATGGAAACATGCCAAATTAATTTGGGCAAGCTTACCAATACTCTAACTCCATAGGCTTCTGCAGTAACAGGTTCTATTAAATTGACTCAGTATCCCTTTATATGTGATAACAAATGTTTAATAAGTGCACCAGCATCTAAGTTAGATATGTAGAATCAAATCTAGATAATTATTTTGGTTTTGTCAATTTTATTTTTTCATCGGACTATGCAGCTTTAAGTATTTGGTACTATATAGAAGGGAATACTAAGTCGATTGAATAGAACCTGTTACTGCTGAAGCCTATGGTGTCAGCATGTTGGCATCTGTGACAAAATTAATTTAGCATGATTTCACTTCAAATATGTCTGAGGTTAATAATTTGACAGCAAAGTTGCTTCAAACTAAAGTAAAACAAATCACAATGATCAATTTAATGTATTTATCTCAGAAAAGTGCTGAAACGCACAATCATCGGACTATGCAACTTTAAGCACTACAGCTAAATGGACTAGCAGTGTGTGTACCGTGATGTGTCCATGTGTGGCCTGTGAGCTGCTGATGGCAGCGTATAAGTGATGCGTATACAGTTTGTTTGTTTGTTGTTTTACATCCTAGCAACATCTAAGGTCATATCAGGATGGGTACCGACTTGTGACAGTGTGCACTCATGGAGACTTTATAGTGCTGTCCCACTGGGAAACCAGGCCACAGGCACCATGACCCGATATCCCACTCAGTCACATTATCCTGACACTGAGCTAACCAGTCCTTGTCCTATCCTAATAATGCTGAGCACCAGGCTAGGAAGCGACAAGTATTAATTTTGAAGTCATTGGTTTGACTCGACCGGGGCTCGAACCCACGATCTGCCAGTACGGAACATGGGTGCTCTAACTCATTCGGCCATCCAGTCTGGTCATGCATATACTGTTAAACCCCATTATAACACCATCATTGGAGTGCATGAAATGTCATCGCAAAAACAGCAGGGTAGCATTAAATGGAGGTTCAGTTTATTGAATTACCTTTGAATTCAGGATTTCTGGGTCCAGTGAATCATCGCGTTATATCAGTATTTGCGTTAAATCAGAGCACATTATATAATGGGGTTTCACTGTACTTGTGACAGTGCTATTAGTGATAGTGTTAATAGTGATAGTGCTATCAGTGATAATCTTCTGCTGCTGCAGAAGGGAGAGGGACATATCTCAGGCGGTAGCGTGTCCACCTGTGAAGCAGTTGATTATTCTCTTCATCCTTCTCAGTGAACCCATTTGCAGTTTGGGCTATTTTCTGTTCCAACCAGTGGGCCACAACTGATTCATCAAAGGCTGCGGTATGTGCTCCCCTGTCTGTGGGAAAATGCATATAAAAGAACCCTTGTTGCTTATCAGAGAAAGTACCCTATGTGGTGGCAGCAGGTTTCCTCCCAAGAAATATGTCAGAATGACCATATATGTTTGATGTCCAATAACTGATGATATGATAAAAAAAATCAACAAGCTCTACAAGTATTATTAAATAAAGCGAACTTTACTTAACCTTTTACTTCTGCTGCAGCAGGCATTATATCAGAGATAATTGCATATGTTCCATCTGACAACCACTACCTCCTTAACTGTTATTGTTCTGCTTCAATTATAGGTGAGTACATCAACAACTTCTATGCAGCCTCTGTGCCATGGAGCGAGTCAGGTAAATAACAAATATGCAAAGAAGTATCCCTGTCAATTTCATTTGAAGATCAAGAGGACAATTTTTGTAAAGTCCTCCTCAGCCTATGAGAGAACTTCCGATTTTTCGCGGAAACCCACTAGGTGAAGTGCTTTAAAATATCAAAGGGCATGTAAAGCCATTATAATAACCTGATATTTAAAGATCTGGTCTCATGATCTCACCATGTATTTCATTCTTTAAATGGATTTTCTATGTATTTTAATGAAAGAGCATACCTACTTAGGATGGGTTATTTGAGATCGAACCCAATGGGTTGGGATTAGCGCTACCTAGCACTATTACAATCTGAGTACCAATGTTTGTTATTGATAGTTCTGTGACGTCACACACGGAAAGGAAGGGTGAAATTACATAAGGGGTCCTAAAAAAAAACCCATTAAATTTACCTCACTTGATAGTAGGGTTTGCAGTACTTCCCAAGTCTGTAATTCTCCCTCGTTACATAACTGAGGGTAGTCATAAGGGCTGAACGACATTAATATGTGGCGTTCTCTGTGGCGGAGTGGTTAGAGTGTCTGACATTTTTCTAGGTCAGACTCCTAATCTCCGATTCCCCGTGCCCCTAGCTCTGCCAATTTGGATTTCCACCGCTGTGTATAACTTACAGCGTCATCAAAGGCCGGTTGCTCTCATACCATGTCTATGTGGTGTTGTAGGTTAAAAATCCCTTGGATCGGTAAAAGTGTAGGCTTGGGCTGTCTATCCACCAGCAGTGGAGAGGGGAAGACCAGTCGTCTGTGACTGGGATTTCCCCTGTTTGGGACAACTAATCTACCAAAAAACAAAAAATCTAAATTACGACAAAAATGAGAGACAAATAAGTGTTCACACTTCCTGTCTACCATTCGCTATATCGCTAATAACCATAGCTTGACCAGACTGACCCTCAGACCAAGGCTAGTCCCAAAATAACTCCTATAGAATAGATTGCTTGAAACTAATGACCAGTCATATTTGATCATACTAATTTGGACCAGACGGGATGGCCGAATGAGTTGAGCGTCCGTCTGCCATCTTGGTAGATCGTGGGGTTCGAATCAACAGATTCGAACCCAGGTCGGGTCTAACCAATGACTTAAAAATTGAATATCTGTCGCTTCGTAACCAGGCATTCAGCATTTTTAGGATAGACCAAGGACTGGTTAGCTTAGCATCAGGATAATGTGACTCAGTGGGATATCATGGTGCCATTGGCCTGGTCTCCCAGTGGGGCAGCAGTATTAAGTCGCCATGGATCCGCACTGTTGCAAGTCAGTACCCGTCCTGATAGATGTTTCCAAGATGTAAAACTCCAACAACCAACGAATCATACTAATTTTTAAATAAGTAAAATTCTGTTGGTCATGTTACAGCTCCTTTAAGCGGCTGTCACACCTCGCCGGATTGAGCAACGGAGAGAATTGTCTAGTCCGGTGGTGATAAGTATCAAAATGTATTAAAATGTGTCAAAATGTTGCGCTATCAAGTCAATGGCCGCTGGACGAATGGACATGAAACGGACATGAAACAGACATGAAGCGGACATGAAACGGACATGAAACAGACATGAATGGATAGCCAACGGATGGTAAGCGGACTAAACGGACTCAAACCAGACAAGCAATGTAGATGTCAATCTGGTGGCATCTGTTCCAAGTTTTGTGCATGTTCAAAACTTGTACGGACACAAACCGGACATCAAGAAACTTTGTTCGGTTTCTGTCCATTTCCTCTAATCCGGTGAGGTGTGACAGCTGCTTTAATCACTGAAACCTCGCAGACCCACAGGTAGTAGTGTTCATTATTGGAAGGTAATAATACGTTCTCACCGGGCTGCCTAGTGTATCTGTGGTACACAATAATCATCCAATTGTCTGTCCCTCGGCACCCCCCCCCCCCACCCCCCTACTACATGTAGTATCAGATGGTCACACACGTTCAGGGCACCCATTTGCAGTGTGGGCTATTTTTCGTTCCAACTAGTGGTCAACAACTGGTTCATCATAGGCTGTGGTATGTACTGTCCTGTCTGTGGGAAAGTGCATGTTAAAGATCCCTTGCTGCTTATCGAAAGAGTAGCCTATGTGGTGGCAGCGGGTTTCCTTCAAAAAGAAATATGTCAGAATGACCGTTTGGTTGATGTCCAATAGACGATGATAATAATCAATGTGCTCTAGAAGCGTTGTTAAATAAAACACACTTTTTTCCCTCATAATAAACACACATCCCTTAGGAGTCATCCAAACTTTTCAATATTATCAAGCTAGTACAAAAATTACTACTTTTCCAGAAACCCTCCGATCCCCCTCTCCTCCTCCCCCAAAGTAGTAAACATCAACACTTTACTACACACCCAGATGGGGGGGCCGAATAAGTTGAGTGCCAACCTCTCATTTTGGTAGGTCATAGGATTCGAAACTCCATGTAAAGTCGCCGGCTGGTGGTGTGGGTGGTGTGGACAAGCCAAGGGAAAGCAATACAGGTAATGAAGGAAAGTAGGTGAAGAGTGAAAGTAGGAGAGTGAGTCTCCTTCATTTATTAATTTATATAGGTTTTCTAGAATCCAAGATGGCAGTGGTCACATGGTTCGATCCACCAATCAGAGTTCAATCTGGTGTATCCAAGGCCTTGTTATGCTGGCTACAGTGCCTTGTGGTGGCCAATGATCCATAAATAACACTATGGGTGGAGGGGGTATGTGAGGTGACACTTCCAAAGACTATTCTAGGAAGTGACACTCCTCCCAAAGACTATTTTACTATACAATGTCTATACCTAATGAGTAATAGATTACCAACTCCACATATCCCTCATATGCCTTTGGTTTTTATATATCACCATTTATCATTATATAGACAGTTTGCAATTTATTATAGTAATTCCACATAGATCCTCATGCCATTATATCGGAAAATTTTACATCCAGATGCAAACCTTGGTCGAGTCAAACTAATAACTTAAAGCTGCATAGTCTGATGAAATATCAAATTTTCAAAACCAAACCAATTATCTAGATTAGATTCTACATTTCTAACTTAGATACTGATGCACTTAATAAGCATTTGTCTCAGCGTAGGAGGCAATACTGAGTCAATTTAACAGAACCTGTTACTGCAGAAGTCTATGTTGTCAGAGTTTTGGCAAGTTTGGCAAAACAAATTTTCCATTTTTGCGCTCAAAATATCTCAAAAGTTTACCATTTAAAATAAAAGTAACTTTGAACTAATGTAAACTAGATACTAGTGATCGATCTAATATATTTATCTCAGAAAAAATACAGAAATTCAAAACCATCAGACGATGCAACTTTAACAGATTATACTTGTTTCTACCTAGTATGGTGTCCAGCATTACTAGCATAGAGCAAGGAGTAGAGGAATGATGAAGACCACTTGTAGGTGATTGTTTAATCAACTTCTGTAAAAATAAAATATCTGAAGAAGACAAATGGACAACAATATTGAAAAGGACAAAAATAGGACAAAAATACAAAGAAAAGAAAATCAACTTTTGCAACAACAAAAAAAAACACATTTTATTAAAGTTGCATAGTCCGATGGTTTTGAATTTCTGTATTTTTTCTGAGATAAATAGATTAGATCGATCACTATTATCTACTTTACATTAGTTCAATGTAGATAATAGTTTTAAATGGTAAACTTTTGAGATATTTTGAGTGCAAACATGGAAAATTAGTTTTGGCAAGCTTGCCAAAACTCTGACACCATAGACTTCTGCAGTAACAGATCCTGTTAAATTGACTCAGTATTGCCTTATAAGCATAAACACATGATTATTAAGTGCATCAGTTTCTAAGTTAGATATGTAAAATCAAATCTGGATAATTGGTTTGGTTTTGAAAATTAGATATTTCATCAGACTATGCAGCTTTAAGCAATGGAAGTCATAATTGACTGACCATCCCCACACCCTCCCCCACGGTTGTACGCTTTGCATGACCGTGAATATGTTGACAGCTGTGGATGGCCCCCTTTACAGTACAGGAGCATCGTATACATTTGGAGCGCCAGTTGACTCATCTTCACTCATACAGTGCCACATTACGGAGACTCCGAGGTGACGATGACAGCTCGTTCTAATATACGCGACCTTCCATTACGGCACGACACGTAGGCACGAGCGTTACTATGGAAATCTAGGTCACCACGTCACCACGTCATCACACACACACAACTGTGGCGCGCGAGGACGCTAGGCTGTATTTCGCATGTGCCGACAGGTTCGCGCTCATCGCGTGTCACGTGACTCCGCAGTGGTGTCAGCGATACCCGCTTGGAGGAGGGTGTGTGGATGGGGGTGGGGGTGGGGGTGGGGGTGGGGGTGGGGGTAGGGCTTGGAGTGGGGGAGTGTTGTGAAGAAACACGACCTGATTAGAGCAGATGGAAGGAGCTGTTCCAAATATAGAACGGAACTGAAGTGGGGCGTAGCGTGGAGTCGTGTGTAGCTGGTATGGGAAGATCGGCAGGGAGGATGCAGTGCAGTGTGTGGGTGTAGCTGATGAGTAAGTCGCGGAATGTATGTGTAGCTGCTTTGTAAGCCAGGTGTCTCGGCGGCATGTAGCTGATGTGTGCAATGAGCTGGGGTCGTCTGTAATATATGTAATAATGTAGCTGGTTTGGTGATGATGTCTGGAAAGGTCTGTATTGCTACATGTAATGTTGCTACAATCAAATAATACACTCATGCACTTCTGTGTGTGACACTGAGGAGGTGACATTGCAGTGTTGCTACAATCTAATATACTGATGCACTTCTCTGTGTGACACTGAGCAGTGTGACATTGCAGTGTTGCTACAATCTAATATACTGATGCACTTCTTTGTGTGGCACTGAGGAGTGTGACATTGCAGTGTTGCTATAATCTAATATACTGAAGCACTTCTCTGTGTGACACTGAACAGTGTGACATTGCAGTGTTGCTACAATGTAATATACTGATGCACTTATCTGTGTGACACTGAGCAGTGTGACATTGCAGTGTTGCTACAATCTAATATACTACTACACTTCTCTGTGTGACACTGAGCAGTGTGACATTGCAGTGTTGCTACACTATAATATACTGATGCACTTCCCTGTGTGTCACTGAGGAATGTGGCATTGCAGTGTTGCTACAATCTGATATACTGATACACTTCTCTGTGTGATCATGAACAGTGTGACATTGCAGTGTCACTACAATCTAATATACTGGTACACTTCACTGTGTGACACTGAGGAGTGTGACATTGCAGTGTCACTACACATACAATCCAATACACTGCTGCATTTCTCTGCATGACACTGCGCAGTGTGTTATTGCAGCTTCGCTACAATCTGCTACACTGCTACACTTTATTATGTGAATATTAAAACGAGTGCTATGACAGTGTCACTACAAACTGCTACACTTCTTTGGGAGAACATCAATAACGTTCCACTATCATGTATGGTGATTAAAATCTGTACACTGCTGTACTTCTTTACGCGAACCCGTGCAGTGTGCCGCAGTGTGCCGCAGTGTGCCGCAGTGTGCCGCAGGGTGCCGCAGTGTGTCGCAGGGTGCCCCAGTGTGCCACAGTGTGCCGCAGTGTACCGCAATGTGCCGCAGTGTGCCGCAGTGTGCCACAGTGTGCCACAGTGTGCCGCAACGTGCCGCAGGGTGCCGCAATGTGCCGCAGGGTGCCACAAAGTGCCGCAGTGTGCCGCAGTGTGCCACAGCAGTGCTGTTGCGTGTGTGCGATGTCGACAGGCGTCGATGGAAATTAGTTGGTTGGTTGTTGGAGTTTTACTTCATAGCAACATCTAAGGTCATATCAGGACAGGTCCCGACTTGTGAGAGTGCACACTCATTACAGCTTTATACTGCTGCCCCACTGGGAGACCAGACCACCAGCACCATGACCTGACCTCACATTACTCTGACCGTGAGCCATCCAGTCCTAGGTTGGAAAGCTTACCTCGTTTTAGCTATGGTAGTAATTTGACCACCAAGTTAATTACCAAGGTCAAATTTTATATAAGATTAATGTGCAGTTTGAGAGTTTTTGCTGTGACACACTGCATTTTGGGATGTTTCCATATTGGAATACATGACTAGAAATCAACAAATTATATCTAATTTCCTGAATATTTCTAGGACATTTAGTTGGGGCCGGATTGAGTAAATTAGCAGTGAATATTAGGAAATAATTAATTAGTTACAACAAATGGCTACAGGCCAGAACTGCCCATGATAGTACTGTGTTGTTATAGCCATTACTCCAACAAAATAGGGCACCTCCAGTCAACCATGGGGTTATATCCTGGTCTGTGGCCCACTCACATACGTCCACTTGCCACTGGGGGAAGAGGTCCTGTGGGGGCTGTTGTACATCATTTAAATATATTTGTTGTATACTTTATATATATATATATATATATATATATATGCATAATATATTATTCACTGTGATTATGAATCTGACGCATAAACTCCACAAATATGGCTTTTCTTGCTGGTACAGCAACATTAGGAAACACGTAACTTAAATATTATTGCATTTATATTTTTATTTATTTTATTGCTGGTTATCACTTTTTTATTTATATTTAACTAATTTACTCAATCTGTTTGCAACTAAATGTCCTGGAAATACTCAGGAAATTAGTCATGTATTTCAATATGGAAACATCCCAAAACTCAGCATGTCACAGCAAAAACTGTCAAACTGCACATTAATCTTATATAAAATTTGACCTTCATAATTCAATCGGACATCCAATAACCCCCATAGCCCAAACGAGCTAAGCTCTCCAACCTGATTAATGTCAAGTGCCTGGCTAGGAAGCGACAAGTATCAATTTTGTAAGTCATTGGTTTGACCCGACAAGGAATTGAACTCCCGACGGGAGGCCTATGCTCTACCGATTCGGCCACCACGTCCGGTCCTCCAAGGCGGACGGTCCACTGGAAGGGTTGGCGCTGGCGGAGTTGGGGGGAGGGGGGAGGCTGGGCGAGCGGCACTGCCTAACAAGCGATTCACATGAGTACACTCACAGCCGACATTAATATCACATATTGCATTACGCGCCTGATAATCATTTCAATGGCTATAATTCGGAATGCAATTTGATTTACTGGTTCGTTCCTCTTGTTACACATCCATAAGGCAGTCGGACAGCCGGTTAGCCTCCACAACAACATCGTATAGCTCAAATTTCAGGCGCGCACCCCATACAGAGTATCCAGAGGTGTCTATTCTTAAGTCGCCACAAAGCGGACATGTTGGCTGAATCAGTAGAGCGTTGGTCTCCAATGCGGAAGGTCGGGAGTTTAATTCCAGATCGAGTCAAACCAAGGACTTACAAAATGTATACTTGTCGCTTCCTAGCCAGGTGTTCGGCATTATTAGGATAGGGCAAGGACTGGTTGGTGCAGTGTCAGGTAATGTGACTGACTGGGATATCAGGTCATGGTGCTGGCAGCATGATTTTGCAGTGGGGCAGCACTATACATTTACCATGAGTGGGCATTGTCACAACTCGGTCACCAATCCTGATATGGCCTTAGATGTTGCCAGGACGTAGAACTCCAACAAACAAACAAACCATGGATGAGCACTGTCACAAGTCGGTACCCGTACTGATATGGCCTTAGCTGTTGCCAGGACGTAAAGCTCCAAAAAACAAACAACCAATTTAACTCGTCACCATTAATTGAGGCAGCATTATGCGTGGAGTTGACTGTAATACACCAGGCGTAGTGATCAGGTTTGTTTTTATTGCCAATTATATTGACAGGAGTTGTTTTTTTCGGGGTTGGGGGTTGGGGGGTGGGGGATCTAGAATGGTCTACTGTTGTGAGAGGGAGCATCCGTTGCGCATCGATGAAGTGCTGCAAACACAGGGCCATGCTGTATCTTGAATGCCTGTACCAAATTGTAGTCATGGGGCAGGCTCTCCAAAATATCACCGACTGGATTGTTTGTTTGTTGTTGTTTTACATCCTATAAGCATGTAGGGTCATATTAAGACGAGTACCGCCTTGTGACAGTGCGCATCCGTGGCGACTTTATAGTGCTGCCGCACTGGGAGACCAGGCCACCAGCACCATCCCACTCAGTCATATTAACCTGACACTGAGCCAACCAGTCCTTGCTAAATATGCCGAGCGCTTGGATGTGAATCGACTACTATGAAGGCAGTATGAGTGTGCGCTGTAACAAGTCGATGCTCATCCTGATATGACCTTAGATGCGACCACGACGTAAATTCCCAACGAACAAACAATAAATAGCTTCACTTGCACATACAAACTTGAGTGACTAGACCCTTATTTGTATATGAAGAGTTCATGCGCAAAACCATGTAAACACCAATCCAAAAATGGAGATAAATATTGGAATCAAACCCTCAACAACTTTACGTTTCTATTTCCTTCTCGTGTGTTCATTGCTCCATAACCATATGATCATATGGAAAGTGGAATTAGTGAGAATTAAAATTATCTTCAGGTAAGAATCTTTGATTTAAACTACATTTTTGGGTTGGCATTTATGTGGTTTTGTGCCTGAACTCTTCATATATATCTACCTATCTATATATCTACTTATATGCTATCTCTCTCTATCTAGCTATCTATCAATATATCTATATAGATATGTGTATATCTATCTATCTAGACCTATCTAGCTATCTATATATATCATTCTACTAAGTCAATACATTATTTTGCGGATTTTATTCGTGTTCCCCTAGCAACAATCACCCAAACCAAATTACAAAATAAGAAAATAAGAAAACAACCTGTGAGAACCCCAACAATTGTATATTTTACGATTTGTTGTTGGCTAGCTAGCTAGGCTAAGGTAGCGCCACCTTGTTGGACAACGGCTGCAAAAGAAATGCGGTGACTGGGAATTTAACTTGGCTCACTAATTTGTTGCACGAAATAGTTAACTACTATGCCGCCAAATTATTTCACCTCCAGACCGTGAAAATAAGAACCCACTTCATTTAACTGAGTATTTAAGTCGAAAATGTGTCTGCCTGCACTTAGCAGCAAAACGTTTTTTTATCCTCTTTTTTGCCCATTTATTACAAGCATGGCCATCTGTCACGTGATTTCCAAGCAGGAAGAGGATATTGGCCAATTTTCACTGAATCATTGTAATGTCCTCTGAATCGCTCTGATCATTGCCGAAGCGCCCCAACTCTCCGCGAGGCGCACCAAGGTTTTGTAACATTTAAATTTGTTCATGGGCTGTTTATGCTGTCCATAACATGTAAGCCCGGATGATCGGGCTTGTTTTCAATGCTGGGCAGTTTTCGGCTTTTTTTTTCTTTTCTTATTTTTGGTGTTTATGGTTAGTAAATCTATGTAAGATTTCTTTTGGTTTTTCTTATCAATTCTAGACTAGCCTACTCTATTTACATATTATAGGCTTGTATGCAATAGATGGTTGGTATGTGTTTGGTGTGTGGTTTTGTTGGTATCTGCTTAGTTTTTTTGCCTGGGCACCTCCCAATAGCTGTCCAGCTGGTGGGCCGGGACATATCACATGCCCCGCTTGGTCACAGTTCAGGGGTGGTTTCCTGGTTTTACCTTGCACAGATATTTGTTGTATGTTTTTAGGTCAGGGATGTGTCTTTCCATTGTGGTTTGGGCGTTCCAGACTTTGACAGCCATTTCTAGTGTACTTCTTTCATGTGCTTTGATGTGGATTCTGGTTTGCATTAGTATTGGTGCAATGTTTGCTCTGGTGTTCCTTTATGGTTGCGTTAGGTACCTTTTTTCTTGACTATACCCAAATGCCAGTGTTTTAGGTGTATTACTCTCCTGCTCTCTAATAATTTAACTTTGGTTTGTTTGTGGATGTCGTAGGTTGGGTGTAGTTTGTCCAAATTAAGGCAGGTCTTTGGGGCTCTGTTTTGAAATATTTGCAGTTTTTTTTAGCAGTTCCGGTTTGGCACCCATGTAGATGACATCCCAGTAGTCAAAGTATGGGAGCACCATTCCCTTGAAGACTTTTATTGACATTTCTTGGGTCATGTAGTTCTTAGCTTTGCAAATAAATATAGTTTATGGTTTATTTTGTGGATGATTTTTGTTATACACAGGTGGTAGATTAGCTGGCTGTCCAGGTCTAGACCTAGGTATTCATAGTGGCTTACTTTTACTAGTGTTTGGTTTCCTAGCTTGCAGTGCAGGTTGCTTTCTGGCATTATTCTATGTGAGGAAAGGACTGTCTTGGATTCTTTTGCATTTATGGTAATTTTATTAGACTAACACAAGTCATCTACTTTTAGTAGGAGCTTGTTTAGTTTTGTTATTACCTCTTCTTCTGTACTTCCTTCTGCATCCGTCATGCCGATGCCATACTGTGCTGAACACCTCCCATGCCTCGTTTTGTGCATGTAGTTAGCATACCTTGGTATGGCTATTCCTCTGTTCCGGCTGTTATTTAAGTGGCGTATGAAGGCATTCAGCTCCGGTATGCATGCATCTACCAGCTTTTGGTAGTTTTGGTCATTTTGGTTTCTGCTGCGGCAACAGTATGTCTCCATGTCCATGCCCACGAGCTCACATATTACCAGTAGTTTTGATACTTGGCTGAGTGTTTTGTGTGCTTGTGTGTACTCATTTTCCATGTAATCTATGAGTGCTGTTTTATCTTTGAACGCTCCTTTCAGGTCCCTGTGGCCTATTTTCGTTGTTAGGACACAAATCCCTGCCATCAGGTATGCCAATGGAGTGGATTTGATATATTTCCTGTGCACAGTGTTTGATATCCTGGCGACGCCTGCCCCTGGCACTGATTCCACTTTGACTTTGTAATACACTGTGCTGGTATTTGTCCTCCAGGTGCTGGGTTAATGCCCTTGCTCTTGAGTCTCCACTGATTCATGGTGGTGTCCATTTTCTTTAGTGACCCGCTGCAAATTCCCTGTGGTCGTCCTAATTTGCAGATGGCGGTTGTGTTTTGAATTAGGCTCGGATGGAAGTGCATGCGTGTCTGCATATTCACACTTTTTTTTGGTGTTTCGTCTTTTTGTTTTTGTGTTTTCCCTAGACGGTAGGCTTTAGTCACTACCATCCATCCAAAAGTCGCAATCCGCTTCGCTCAGCATGTCTGTGTTGTTTTCTCCATGTTTTCATCCTCTTATTCAGGAATACTGTGCATGACAACACTGAGCGTTTTGCTTTCTTGTTTTTGTCTTTGTTTTGGTTTTTGGGCCAGGTGGGTGGGCGTTTTATTTATTTGTTTTCGTTTTGTTCTTTCTGTTTCCGTTTCCGGTTGTCTTTTCCCGTGTTATTTTCGTCTTAATTTGTTTTGCTTTCTTGTGTGAGTTCCTCTTTTACTGTCTGGATCACCAGTTTCACTATATCCTCTTCGCTTAGCTGCTGACTTATGCTTACAGCTGTTTTTGCGACGTATTCACGGTTTTCGTTGTGTCCCGGCAATTTTTAACGGCCGTTTCCCCCTGCTTTGATTTTTCCTGCTCTTTTTGTGTAGATTTCCTCCTACGCGGTACATTTACTCCGTATTCTACCTTATCCCTGGGTGCTTATGCATGGAAATCCATGTAGTTTTGGGTGTTATGACTGTTTACAGGATGGTAGAGGCCTCCTCCTGGCCGTCTGCCGACGTTTTGAACGGTCTCCCTGTTTTGTTTTTTGGAGGATTTTTTTCACCCCTTTATTCCTTCTCATTATATCTTCTTATACATCACAGGATACATATACTCTGTATCCGTGTGTTCTATGTGTGTATCCACACACTTTGGTGGTTGTAGCACTATTTAGGACATTGATACTAGCGATACACCTTATAGCGACATTACAACACGTCTGGTCTGGTCGCCATCTTTGCCCCGAGTCATCCAGCCCTCGGTTGTAGCGCGTGTGGTGGCTTGGAGGGCCCACTGCACTAGGGTGATTGGCTCTTGGAGTTTTACATCCTGGCAACTTCTAAGGTCATATCAGGACTGGTACTGACTTGTTGTAGGGTTGCGTGTTCGAGTCTGTGGCTATGTAGGTAGGCTAAGGTGAAAAACAATACAGACCGAGAGAAAGAGAGAAAGTAAAGCAAAGTAAGAGTGTGAGAAGAGAGAGAGAGTGGATATCATATATCGTATGTAAGTCTCTGGTTTATTATATATGGTACATGGGTTCATTGTAGAGTATCACCCCACCTCTTTCCCCCAATGGGAAACAAGCATTCTTGCCGCTACCAATAGGGATCCAGCATTCCTGGTCCCCATGGCTACCATCACCAGCCTTAACCCTTGACCCTCAGTGTGGTGATCCTATCCAGCAGAGGGGGAGGGAGTAGGCCCTGAGTGGCCCTTACAAACAGCCCTGCCATCACCACTATGTCTATTTACATTCCACTCAGGCACCAACAGTACCTACATATATATTCATACATGCGCTTGGTCACATATACCTGTTTCATAATAGAACATTTGCATTCCCCCCTAACGTCGTAAATCGGAATATTTTACAATGTGACAGTGCACAATCATGGTGACCTTATAGTGCTGCCCCACTGAGAAATCAGGTCACTGGCACCATGACGTGATATCCCACTCAGTCACATTATTCTGAGCTAACCAGTACTTGCCCTCTCCTATTAATGCTGAGCGCCAGGTTAGGAAGCGACACGTATAAATTTGATAAGTTTTTGGTTTGACGCAACTGGGAACCAAACTCCCGATCTCCCATGTGCGAGGCCCGCGCTCTACTGATTCGGCCACCTCCAACGGCCATTGCACAAGGAGTTTGCCACCCACTTTGGGACGATTAATCCGTAGAAGGTGCTGCCCGATTGTCATTCTGTATCGTAACTGATACACTCCAGTTTAGATAACCTACAAGTGGTGGAGTGCTTTTTAAAATGCTCTGATTGAAGGTCTGGTCACATACGCGTTAGTGGACGTAATTGAACGTAGTGGAGGCTAATGTAGTTGACGATAGAGAACGTAGTTGAACGTACCGGCATCCATACTTCTCCCTCATGCTAAATTGGTAATAACATGGGTGGGCCGTGAGTTCCGATTTAATCTTTGGACATGTTCAAAAGAGTGCTACGTTAGAGGCTAATGTACTGTGACAAAGTCCCCATACTCTTAATGTACTCTAGCATACTCTAGCATACTCTAGCATACTCTAGTGTACTTTAACATACTTGGATGTAGTGGAACATAGTTGACCGTAGTGGAGTCTAACATACGTTTAACGTAGTTGAACGTAGTTGAACATAGTTGAATGTAGTTGAATGTACCGGCATCCGTTCCATAAGTATTTATCCATACCAAAACCTGCCGTACCTTAACGTTTGTCACTGTAGTTTAGCATACTTACACCACGTTTGACCCACGTTAATCTACCCTACGTTAACTACGTTCAACTGCGTTCACTAACATGTGACCTGGGCTTTACTCCATTTGAAATCAGGCGAGACAAACATGGTGACTACTACGGTCATCATCATGCTGTCGGTCGCGATGCGACAAAGACTGCTTTCATTACTTGACTGCCATTTCATGAAAGCTGCCTGCAAAAGTGTTGAAGTGCTGCTGGCTTTTGCAAGTTACCAGCGGCACTCTCTCGGGGAGCAAATAGAGGTTTCACACCGGCAAGAACATGTCAAGACAGGCGCAAAACTATTTGTCCCTGCAGTGGCTGGTCGGGAGATGTTGGGAGTTCCATACATCAACCGCCCTTAATGCTGCCACAGTGACATGGTTTTCTGTTTAGGGTTTGCTCCCTTAGCCTTCAGTTCTGTCAAGGACCTGTACCACAAGGCAGTGGTTTAGAACTCTGCAAGGCAGGGGCGTCAAACTCCCTGAGGTATTGCTATACCTGCATACTACGGTACTATGTTGTTAACTGGGTGCGGTGGCCGAATCTGTAGAGCGCAGGCCTCGCTTGCGGAAGATCGGGAGTTTGGTTCGCGGTCGAGTCAAACACAATGACTTATAATATTGATACTTGTCGCTTCCAAGCAAGGTGCTCAGCATTATTAGGATAGGGCAAGGACTGTATAGCTCAGTGTCAGGAGAATGTGACTGAGTGGGATATCCGGTCATGGTGCTGACAGCCTGGTCTCCCAGTGGGGCAGCACTATACAGTCACCATGAGTGTGCACTGTCATAAGTCCCGAGCCGTCCTGATATCACCTGAGATGTTGCCAGGACGTAAAACTCCAACAATAAAAAAAACATGTTGTTTACATTCATGAAGCAGGGCCATGTGTTTCATTTCTGAATGCAATTGACCTGAGTTATTTTGTTATTTTGTTATTCACTATAAATAACTTTTCTAGCGACATTATTTGGTAGTGATCAGACGAGATGGCCGAATCGACCCGCGCGCTGACTGGCTTCCCACCCGGACGCACTGGCCGAATCGGTAGAGCGCCTGCTTCCCATGCGGAAGGTCGGAAGTTTAAATTCCAATCGAGTCAAATTAATGACTCATACAAAGTTATACCTTGCCTGGTGCTCGGGATTAATAGGATAGAGCGAGGACTGATTATCACAGTATCAGGATAATGTGACAGTGCGGGATATCAGGTTATGGTACCAGCAGCTTGGTTACCCTGTGGGGCAGTACTATAAAGTCACCATGGGTGTGCACTGTCACAAGTCGATAAACGTCCTGTTATGATATTTGATGTTTCCTGGACGTAAAACCAATAAACTAACAAACAAAACTGGTTTCTCCGGGTTTAAACACCGACCGAGTCAAACTCGCAACATTGATAATGGTCGCCATTTACTTAGCCTGGCGCGTGGCATTTGTGAAGATAGGACAATGACAACTTCACTCAGTACCACGATAATATGACTGAGTTGGATATCAGGTCATGGCGCCAATGGCTAGGCTTCGCAATGGGGCAGCAATATAAAGCCACCATCAGTGCTCACTATCAGCAAGTCGGTACTCTTAGATGTTGATAGGACGTTAAACTAAAATAAAGAAAAACACACTCATAATGTCGTAGTTGTTATTCAACCAAGCAGGATGTAGGCCTTATTAAATTTATGCACGCACAATATTATACTGTATCAAGTGATTTTTTGCTGATGTTGCCTATTCCAGTATTCCCCTAATTATTGAGTCACATAGTACTCGATATAAACAAAGTAAAACATCCATTAATGCGATAATATAGGAATCTTACATGGGCTGTATGTTTGCTTACTCATACATTATGGATATTTATACCTTGCATACTACGCATTTACCGTACAAATTGCTGACTGCTTAAAACCATTGGCAATACACAATTTTATTTTTAATCACCCAAAACCCAAAACTAATTTGTTAGTGCAACGCACATTGGGTGAACAACCATTTCGGTAAAGGCTTAGTACAGTTGCAGTAGGGACTGACAAAAAGGGCTGGGTGGTACTAGGTGTGTAAATGGGTTGGGGGATGGGGGGGAGCGGGAGAGGGAATGGTGGGGGTGAGAGATGGGGGTTGTGGGGATGGTGTGGGATTGGGGGGGGGGGTGTAAGGGGTGGCGGTGGGGGACGGGGAATGGTGGAGGTGTGGTGGGGTTGGTGACGGCGAGGCGTGTAGAGGTAGAGGGTGGGGGTGGGGGACGGGGAATGGGGGATGGGGTAGGGGTGGGAGTGAGGCTTGAGGGAGGAAGAAGATCTCGGTGGCGGAAGTGGGATCTCATCGTGGGATCAGGGTTCTAGGGTTCCAAGCTTCCAGGGTAGGAGTTAGGTATTATGGTTGGAGCTGTCGAAAAAATGGGTCAATGAAATGAGAACCTAATTTCACAATGTAAGAAGCAACAATTATTCTTTACATCTGTCTTATTGATAGCCCACTACCTTTGAGTTGAAAAATATAATATAATATCTAGTTTAATAAGATTTAAAAGTGAAATCGAAGGCGTTCTGCGGCCGCCATCTTGTCTTTTTGCATTCTCTCTCATTCACAAACTCTGTGTTGATATAAGTAACCATTTGACACTGGTGCCAGGCATTCTACTTCTTGTTCCATACTAACGCTATTTTTGACCGTATTTATATAGGGTTGGTATTCACCCGTGTACTACAAGTACTGGGTGAATCTTTTATCTAGGTTTCAGGGTACTGCCGATTCACCAGGGCGTACCGTACAGGGGTGGAGGGTGGGGGTGGGGAGCTTTAAGGTATGTGTGTGGGAGGTGGGGAGGGGGACGTGGGGGGGGGGTCTGGGCAGAGGTTATGGTTAACGGTCTCAGGGTGGGGGAGTGGGGTATGTGATTAATAGCATGGCCTCGAGGTAACAGTGTTGTTTCTGGGTGAGGAAAGGCTACCTGGACCTGAAGGCAGAGTTTGAGGGTGGTAGTTGGGTTTATGCTGGGTGTTAGGGTTGAGGGTGGGAGTTAGGTTTGAGGGTGGGAGTTAGGTTTGAGGGTGGGAGTTAGGTTTTAGTGTGGGAGTTAGGTTTGAGGGTGGGCGTTAGGTTTGAGGGTGGGAGTTAGGTTTGAGGGTGGGAGTTAGCTTTGACAGTGGGAGTTAGGTTTGAGGGTGGGAGGTAGGTTTGACTGTGGGAATCAGATATGAGGTCTGAGGGTGACACAGAGGGTTGAGAGTGACAGTTAGGTTTGAGGGTGGCAGCTAGGTGTGAGGGTGACGATTAGGGTTGAAGGGGTCGGTTAGGTTTGAGGGTTGCGTTGGGCCATGGTATTAGGGTGGCAAGGGGAGTTTGGGAGGAACAGGTGTGTCACATCAGACAAGGAGAGAGAGGTGTCTCGCCAGGGGGCAGGTAGGTGGGGTCCAGTACTCGATATGATACCGGCAAGGTAGTCAGGGTATGTGTGGGGAGGTGTAGTGGAGAAGAGCGGAGTAGTGGAGGGGAGTAGTGGAGGGGAGTAGTTGAGGGGAGTAGTAGAGAGGAGTAGTAGAGGGGAGTAGGGGATGGGAGTAGTGGAGTAGTTGAGGGGAGTAGTGGAGGGGAGTAGTGGAGGGGAGTAGTGGAGGGAGTAGTGGAGGGGTAGTGGAGGGGAGTAGTGGAGGGAGTAGTGAGGGAGTAGTGAGGGAGTATTGAAGGGGAGTAGTGGAGGGGAGTAGTGGAGGGAGTATGGAAGGGAGTATTGATGGGAGTATTGGAGGAAAGTATTGGATGGAGTAGTGAGGGAGTAGTGGAGGAGGAGTAGTGAGAGTGGAGTAGTGGAGAGGGAGTAGTGAAGAGTGAGTAGTGGAGGGAAGTAGAGGGGAGTAGTGAGGAGGTAGTGAGGGAGTAGTGGAGGGAGGTAGTGGAGGGGAGTAGTGGAGGGGAGTAGTGGAGGTGAGTAGTGGAGGTGAGTAGTGGAGGGGACTAGTGGAGGTGAGTAGTGAAGGAGAGTAGTGGAGGGGAGTAGTGGAGTAGTGGAGTAGAGTAGTGGAGGGGAGTGGTGGAGGGGAGTAGTGGAGGGGAGTAGTGGAGTAGGGGAGTAGTGGAGTAGGGGAGTAGTGGAGTAGTGGAGGGGAGTAGGGAGGGAGTAGTGGGAGGGATAGGGGAGGAGGGAGTAGTGGGGTAGTAGTGGAGGGGAGTAGTGGAGGAGTAGTGGAGTAGTGGAGTAGTGGAGTAGTGGAGGGGAGTAGTGGAGGGAGTAGTGAGGGAGTAGTGGAGGGGAGTAGTGGAGGGAGGTATGGAGGGGAGTAGGGGAGGGAATAGTGGAGGGAGTATGGAGGGAGTAGTGAGGGGACTATGGAGGTGAGTAGAGAAGGTGAGTAGTGAGGAGAGGGAGTAGTGGAGAAGAGTATGGAGGGGAGTAGGGAGGGAGTAGGGAGGGAGTAGTGAGGGGAGTAGTGGAGGGGAGTAGTGGAGGGAGTAGTGAGGGGAGTATAGGGAGTAGGGAGTGGAGTAGTGAAGGGGAAGGGAGAAAGTAGGGAGAGGGAGTAGTGGAAGGGGAGTAGGGAGTAGGGAGGGGAGTAGTGGAGGGGAGTAGTGAAGGGAGTAGTGGAGGGAGTAGTGAAGGGTGTAGGGAGGGAAGGTAGTGGAGGGGAGTAGTGGAGGGGAGTAGTGGAGGGGAGTAGTGGAGGGGAGTAGTGGAGTAGGGGAGTAGTGGAGTAGTGGAGGGGAGTAGTGGAGGGGAGTAGTGGAGGGAGGTAGTGGAGGGGAGTAGTGGAGGGGAGTAGTGGAGGGGAGTAGTGGAGGGGAGTAGTGGAGGGGAGTAGTGGAGGGG
Organism: Branchipolynoe longqiensis; assembly: GCA_030323885.1. Taxonomy (NCBI): domain Eukaryota; kingdom Metazoa; phylum Annelida; class Polychaeta; order Phyllodocida; family Polynoidae; genus Branchipolynoe; species Branchipolynoe longqiensis. The sequence continues at coordinate 74,190,288 of CM059189.1, read as the reverse complement.
AGTAGTGGAGTAGTGGAGTAGTGGAGTAGTGGAGGGGAGTAGTGGAGGGGAGTGGTCCCGGGGTTGTGAGCTGTGGCATCCCTGGGACTGCGCATCAATCTCACGCGGGATTTCGCGAGGTGGTGGAGATTACCGCCAAGCGGGGCGGGGATCTGTGCACAGTGGGACGCTGCTCTCGTGTGCCGGTGTCACTGTTTCCGCCGTCCACTAGTTTCCGTGGTATGCTTCGCTTCTGCGCATGCATCAAAATCGAACAGCATCGTCAGTAACCTTATAAACTTACTATAATGTTTTTGGTAAAGATGTTTTCTATATGTGTACCCAGCGATTTGTTTCTAGGTGGTGTGGTTTTTAGAGATATTTCACTTTTTCTATATTTTCTGTATGAAGATTCCTCATGACCATTGACAATGCCTTGAGTTTGATGGTACGTGCAGTGCAATACATTAGTTTTATTCAAAATTAATAGAAATCAAGAACCCTAACCTTATTAATTTAATATAATCTTTTTGGTAAAGATGTTTTCTATATGTGTACTGGGCGATTTGTTTCTAGGTGGTGTGGTTTTAGAGATATTTCACTTTTTCTGTATGAAGATTGCTCATGGCCAGTGACAATCCATTTGAGTGTGTGCATACCGCGGAAACTGGCGGACGGCGGAAACTGCGACACCAGTAGTTGGTGGTGGGTGAGGGGTGTGGAGCAGTGTAGTGTGGGTAGCTGGTGGATTGGTGAATGTGTGGAGGTGGGGTGGTAGGTTGGTGGGCTGTGGGTGGTAATGGTATGTGGTGGGTGGGTATTTGGTGGGTTGGTGGGTGATGGATGGAGGTGGTGGGGTGATGGTGGTGGGTTGGTGGTGTGTTGTTGTGTGGTGGGTTGGTTGGTTAGTGGGATTGGTTGTGGGTGGTGGTGGGTGGTGGGTTGGTGACTGGTGGCTGGTGGGTGGTGTGTGGAGGTTGTGGTAGGTTGGTAGGTTGTGGGTGGTGGGTGGTGCATTGGTGATGTGTGGGTGGCGGCCTAGTGGCTGGTGGGTGGTGTGTGGAGGTTGTGGTGTGTGGAGGTTGTGGTGTGTGGAGGTTGTGGTGGGTTGGTGGGTTGTGGGTGGTGGGTGGTGAGTCGGTGGGGTGAGGGTTGGTGAATTGGTCGTGGGTAGCTGGCTGCTGGCAGGTCGTTTGTGGAGGGGGTGGGGGGGGGGAGCGCGGGACAATGCGGTGAGCTTCCATATGATTGATACGGTGTGGATGCTGCGGTATAGGTCTTAGCATCAGGGATGTCGCTGCGGTCTAACTGGCAGGTGCAGCATTTACCCTGACGCATCCTTCATTCCACGTTCCACTGGTGCAACCCTGTTTGGTGTTTGAATATATGCCATTGTGACTGCAGTCCGCGATCCTCCCCCCCTCTCCCACACCTACCCAATCCTTCCAATTCTCCAGGTGAATTGAACCAGCCCTATTCATTCACCACCTCGCCTCATCCCCATAATCCTGACACTCCAGTCCCCATTCCCCATTCCCCATTCCCCATTCCCCATTCCCCATTCCACATTCCACATTCCACATTGCCCAGTTCTCATTTCATATTCCCCAGCCCCCATTCATCAATCCCCATTCCCCAGTCCTCATTCCCCAATCCCCATTCCTCATTGCACATTCCCCAGTCCACCCTCGAAACAACAGGCTATGGTGGCCGAATCAGCAGAGAACAGCCTTCTTCTCACTTGGAAGGTTGGGGGTTCGAATGCGGACCAAGTGAAACCAATGGCTTACATAATTGCTACTTGCAAGCCTATCGCTCTACGTGATTAGGATAGGACAAGGACTGGCTAGCTCAGTTTCAAGAAAATCTGACTGAGTGTGAACATTGGGTTATGGTGCGAGCAGCCTGGTCTCCCAGTGGGACAACACTATAAAGTTTCCATGAGTGTGCACTGTCTCAAGTTTTAACTAGTCCTAATATGATCATATACCAAAAAACAAAGAAACAACACCGACAACACAACACATAATATCAGTACTTTTTTGTGTGTGGTAAATAGTTTTATTCATCTGAATACATATTTTGTCAGCGCCAAGTCACTGACTGGTCTTCCCCACCAACACCCTTCCATACATACATATTCGCCAAGTTTTCTTGCACTTCTTCCGGCTTTCCTAATCCCACCCACACTTTTTAACATCCACATTTACCTCTGCCTGTATCAACTGCCTACAGGTCAATTTCTCCTTGCTTTCTGTATAAAAGTGATGAGTGAACAATAATAATAATAATACGATGGAATACAAGTTTAACATTTCCAGCCGTGAATATGTCCTTTGCTGCCGGCATGGCAGAAACTGACACCAATAAATAAATATATCAATCAACCCTACACGTACAAACCATCCACATTCTCCTCCAAACCTGCCTTTTAAGCGTTCACAAGCAATATTCTCCACCAATAACCTATCATCCTACTTCCACCTTTCTCCAACACCTAAGTTCACGCTCACTGAGTATTCTCCCTTCAATCACCTCCCCGACCAGTCCAAGCTCCACCCACACACTCACTCCTTCAGGTCTGGTATCACTCTTCCATTAATGTCTCTTCCCTTCAAATGTTTCTCTCCTTCCTCACTTTCACCACATTACCCGCGAATCTCATTCCGTGCAGAGAGTATTAACACTAGCATCACCTCCTCTATAACTGCACACCACACACCACACACCACACCCCCTCCCTCCCCCCCCCACCCACCGCCCCTTCCCCGTCCCCCGATCCAATATCTTCGTCAACCTCCTACCAGACTGGATGCAGTAGTCGAATCGGCAAAGGAGGCACGTATCAGGTGCAGATGGTCTAGTGTTCTAATCCTCTCCGAGTCAAACCAATGACTTTAAAAATGTGAACAGTTCAGGCGCAAAACCATATAAACGCCAATTGAAAAATGTAGTTTAAAGCCCACTAATTCCACTGTTCATATGATTACATGGTTATGGAGCAATGAATAAAACAGTAGGAATATAACAAATTTAACTTTTTGAAGGCTTCATTCCAATGTTTATCTCCATTTTTGGATTGGCGTTTATGTGATGTTGCGCATGAACTCTTCATGTATACTTGTCGTGTCCTAGCCATGCATTATTCTGATAGGGCAAGGACTGGTTGGCTCAGTGTCAGGATAATTTGACTGAGTGGGATATCAGGTCATGGTGTTGGTGGCTTGGTCTCCCATTGGGTAAGCATTATAAAGTCGCCATTAGTGTGCACTGCCACAAGTCGGTACCCATCCTGATATGACCTTAGATGATGCCAGGATGTAAAATTCCAACAACCAACAACCAACATCCATGCATTCAGACTCATTTCTCTATATTCTTTACTCGCCTCGCCCTTTGTACTCTATAGTATAACACCTTGTCCATGCCCAGCCTCCCCCACACCACATTGGTCCTCACCAATCCATTCACCCATGTTTATTATAGTACATACAACCCATCCACCCCTTCATTCATTTCCAGTACAGTCAATCCTACCCGCCTACCCACTCTTTACCCACTTCACTCATGTCCAGTCCAGTCAATCCTACCCTCCCACCCACCCTTTATTCCTGTCCACATTACCCTCCCAGCTACCCCTTTACTCCTGTCCACTGCAGTCAACTTTACCAACCCTACCCAACCCTGCACCATTATCCCCTACAGTCTATTACCCCTCTCTTCCGCCTTCCTTCTTCCCTCCCTTCTTCCCACCTTCCTCCCTCCATTCCTCCCTCCTCCATTCCCCTTCCTCCCTCCCCTTCCCTTACCCCCTTCCTTTCTCTCTCTCCACCTTCCCTCCCTTCCTCTGTCTCCGCTACACCATCTCCCTTCCGACTCTCCCCTCCTTCCTTCCCAATCCATCCCCCTTCCCCTCATCCCTACCAACCCTCCCCCTAGCTTCCACCAATACGCCCACATTGTCTGCGACATCTCTTGCCGTGTGTCTCTTGATGTCATTGTTTATGATGGCAATAACTGACTGGGGTGATCCTTACAGTAGGACACGAGTAGATATCAGCATGAATCAGGCAGAGTCTAGCTAGTCTCCAGCTAAAGGGGCTGTCACATTATGACGCATTGTGCCAACATACGTCGAAGTATGTGATTTTTGGCCGCTACATCGGGATACATCATTATGCGTTGGTCATGCGTTAGGGGTTTGTTGGTATACCTCAATGTATGTCAACATTCGTAAAGATACGACGTCGCATGTCAGGGGGTTGGCAAAGTTTTGTTCATGCACAAAACTTTCGATGTACGACAACGATCGACAACGTGTGGATTTGACGTCCGCCGGACGTTATGTATGCATTAGGTGTATGTCGATGTACACTAGATTACGTTAGACAAACATTGTTCACTACGTTGACCTACATTAAAGGCAGTTTGGGAACATACAGTCCATGTACTGACAACGTATGGATAACGTATGCCTAACATACATCTAACGTATGTTCAGCATTTCTCCAGTGTGTCTTGACATACGTAACATATGAAGCATAGTTCTGGCGATCGAATAATGTATATAACGTTCACCAGTGTTCTGTGAACGTACCGTGAGCAATACGTTGGTCATACGTTGGCCATACGCTATGTATACGGTATGTATACGTCCAACTTTGCCCCCCCATGCCAACAAGTTTGACGCTTCTCGATGTAAAATAGTGATTTTACGCGTTGGCCGCTCGCTTGCGAGATTTGTCGTAATGTGACAGGGCCTTAATCCGCCCTCCCCGGACCTCCCACCACTTGTTGTTTGTGCCATGTGGAATCCGGCCACCCCTGACTCCAGCTAACACCAGCCACTGCACCAACTATTGCACACTGTGTTAAGGGGGCAGTAACATGACCATTAGCAACTGTACTTGTTCACAATTGTGTATGTTGCTTTATAATACAGTACAACCTCTCTAACCGACCACCTCCACATATCGACCACTCCCCTATGTTGATCGCTTTTGTTCGGTCACAAACGAACGCCCATACAATATCATTGTAACGATAACATATATTCCCTAAATCGACCACCTCCCCAAATGGAACAATTAAAGTTGGTCCCATGATCGGTCGTTTTTCTGTACATATCAATTTACAACAAGTCGAATGTAACCCACAGGGCGCGGTGGCCGAATCGGCAGAGCGCAGGCCTGGCGTGCAGGAGATCGGGATTTTGATTCCCGGTGGAGTCCAACCAATGACTTACACAATTGATACTTGTCTCTTCCTAGCTTGGCGTTTGGAATTAATATGATAGGACAAGGACTGGTTAGTTCACTGTCAGGATAATGATAATGGGTCATGGTGCTGTCGACCTAGTCTCCCAGTGGGGCAGCACTATTAAGTTCCCTTAAGTGTGTACTGTCACAAGTCGGTACCCATTCTGATAAGAGCTTAGAATAGTTAGATGTTGCTAGGATGTAAAACAACCAACCAAATAACCCACTCAGTCAGATTATTCTGATACTGAAAAAAACAATCCTTGCCCTACTCTAGAATTGCCGAGTGTCAGGCTAGGTAGTGACACGTATAAAGTTCGTAATTCATTGATTTTACTCGGCTCGGTTTCGAACCCACTACCTGTCACGCAGGGAAGCCAACCCGTGCTGTTACAGATTCGACCATTCCGTCCGGTTACAGAACTCGGCCATTTTTCCAGAAAAGCTATACCAAGATATCACAGAGTAAGGTCAAATTCCCAATTTACCAAACACATGTGAAACACTGGCTTCCAACTGTTATCTATGTTTTTGATTTCACACTGACACGAGATGACTTAGTCAGGTCCAATGCTTAGACACTGCCACAGATTCCAATATTGTCTGACCGATAGGGATACATCATTAATGCAGATGGTGTGCTATGTGGGTCGGTCGCAATGTTCACACTTCACTTATTTCGGTGGGAATGACGCTGCCCCTCTCCCCCCTCCCCTCCTGTCCACTGCGCCATGGACCCTTCTTCGAGTTGAGATATGAGTTCATCTTCCATCAACCAGATTGGCCTGTGGGCTTTCACACCTACTCTTCTGTCGGCCACATCTTGCCGCCCTGTCTGCACTTCTTCCCAAACACAGATACAACCCCACCCTAGCCCACACCCACCATTATAGCTGACACAGGGATCAGCCTTACGTTAGCTTCCCCAACACACACATACATCCGCACCACCCCCACCAGCTATACTGGTGGGTGTGGGCGTGGGTGGGAGTGTATGTGTGTTGGGGAAGCTAGCAAATAATCTATGTCGATTTCATGCTAGGTAACTTCACTGACGTCAGCACAACTGACTCTCACATCTCATACCCACTAATATCCGGAGACAGCCCCGGTTGACCTATCTGGTCAGCCAGTGACCTGTTGTGACCTGTGAGTCCCATTCAAATGTGTTTGTCTTAACATCTTTGCAGCCAGTTGTGATGTACAATCTCAAGAAATCAATAATTGATCTGAGACTGACTCTGAAGACAGTGTCTGATCTTGTGAAGCTAAAGGTAAAACACAGTCCTGCTTCAGTTGAAACTCTCAGAAAGCTATCTCTGATCTGATCCCCTCATAAGGCCTGGTCACATACACATTAGTGGACGTAGTTGTACATAGTGGAGGCTAACCTAGTTGAACGTAGTTGAATGTCGTTGAACGTAGTTGAACGTAACAGCATCCATGCTTCTCCATCATGTTAACTTCATAATAACATGGGTGGGCCATGAGTTCCGATTTAATCTTTGGACATGTTCAAAAGAGCGCTAATGTACTGTGTCAAAATCTTCATACTCTTAATGTACTCTAACATACTATAGCATACTCTAGCATTCTCCAGCGTACTTTAGCCTACTTGGACGTAGTTGAACATAGTTGACCATAGTGGAGGCTAACGTACGTTGATTGTAGTTGAACGTGGTTGGACGTACCAGCATCCATGCGATAACTTATTTATCCGTACCAAAACCTGCCATACCTTAACCTTTTTCACTGTTGTTTAACATACTTACACCATGTTTGACCCATGTTAATCTATCCTACGTTCAACTACGTTTAACTACGTTCACTAACATGTATGTGCCCAGTACTTTAAAGCCATGTCTGACGTAATCGCCCCAGGTTTGTGAAGCTAACAGAATAACACAGCTTTCCCTCACCTGACATTCTCAGGAAAGCAATATTTAATATGACGCCTTCCTAAAGCCAGCTATCACTTTATACCAACATGTTTGAGATGCTACCAGTATAACACATCTCTACCTGATGTAGTGATTTCGGAAAGCTACATTTGATCTGACACTCTCTCAAAGTCACATCTGACATGGTGTAATATATTTGGGAATTTTGAAATGATTTTTATTTAGTGCTATGCAGCCAACAGGCTGCCAGGAACCAGTTAACTAGGTCACCTGACTGGTACCCGGCTGCATTGGTACTCTGTAGCCAATGGGCTGCTGGCTACAAGCTAAGGTCACTTGACTGTTACCTGGATTTAAACCTATAAATAAGGGTGCAAGTCACATGCGCTCTGTCTTTCACCACAGCCACCAGCCAGTCCAGACAATGTTCATATGCCTGTAGCAACTATGTTGAGATTAAACAACCATGTGAGTACAGTATTGTCTTCTTGTGGATGTTTCAGACACTGAGTCTACCAGGATAGCAGAAGTAGATAAGGGATATATGAAAAGAAACACAAACATTTCAATGGTATCGATATGATTGTTAAGCTAAAAGTGCAATACTGTAGTTTCACCTTACATTCTCAACAAGCTATATTTGCTCTGACACTCTCAAACCTACATTTGACCTGATAAGCACATGTTGACCAGAGGCGGTAGAGCCTAACATGTCAAGGGTTCAATTCCAGGTTGATTCAAACCAATGGATTGATACTTGTTGCTTCCTAGCCAGGCGTTCAACATTATTGGAATAGGACAAGGACTGGTTGGGTCGGTGTAAGGATAATGTGACTGAGTGGGATATCAGTTTATGGTGCTCGTGGTTTGGTCGCCCAGTGAGGCAGCATTATAAAGTTGCCAAAGATGTGCACTGTCACAAGTAAGTACCAGTCCTGATATGACATTAGATGTTGCCAAGACGTAAAACTCCAAGAACCAACCAACCAAGATAACCACATGTTTGTTCTGATACTCTCAGAAAGTGTTATTTGATTTTACATTATTTCAAGGCAATTTGGGACCTGGAATTATGATATATATATATAGATATGTGTTGTATAATGAATTATGTCAATATAAAAATATGTAATGGGATTATTATCATTATTGTTATACTCTGTAAGACCCAACACTGTACCGATGGCACCACCTGCAGCCTCCTGGCCTCCACCGGATCTAGCGAGACCAGTTGCACCAGAGGATTCTTTCTATGATGTGTCACTATAACACAACCATGTCTGAAGTAACGCTCTCAACCATATCAGAGCAGTAGCCACTCTCACCTGTCTGGTCTGATTCTCAGATACAAATATTTGACCTGAGACTGTGCCACAGGCCTGGACATGATACTCTCACATACCTGCCAGGCATTATCATCCTCAGATATCCACCTGTCATAGACAACTGGCATCTGCTCTGGCACTATCTACTCGAACCATCCTTATCAAAAGTTCTGGGACAAATCGGTCCGATGGGACTCTTTCTGCTAATTCCTGTTTAAGATGACACTCGGATGGTAACAAACATGGTGTACAATTTTCTAATATTCAGGGATAAGAATCAGATGAATAATTAAATAATTGGAAGAAGAAGGTTGAAATAAGTGTCTACATGCATGGAAGGAGAGGTATATTGATAATATAGATGGCGCCACCTACACCCACGGCTCTTGCAGTGTATCCAGGTGGAAGGGGTAGGGTTAGCCAATAAGGCAGAACAGTGGAGCTCGCACCTCCCGGGGATAGCCCTGTGTAAGGAGGATTAAATAACATGCTGGAGGGTCTAGATATTCTTCAGAGCGATAGATATTGAGGCGAAGGTATATGTTATTTACATCCAGATCATTTGGTAAAACTTAAGCATATAAATGTGCCTACATCAAAAGGAGGAAACGAGGCGGAGATGGGATGGACAATCTTTATTGCTGTCTGGCTAGCAATTATATGCCTACCGGTTAAAGTTTGAAAGCTGGCCAAAGAATGACCAATATGGCGGCCCGGCGGCCGAACCCGCCGTTTTGGTGCCACTGTAGGGCAGGCCCAGGCTATTATGTAAGGTAATGATTGGGCAATACCGACAATAATTAATTATTATTAGAACGATAATACTAATAAGTACTTTACCTCCGGCATTTATATACGCATAATATATTATACTCCTTAGACAGCTTCCAATAAGCCATAAGGAAACACATTAATAGTTCTCCTGAGAAAGGTATGAATATTCTTCCTAAGTGGAATACATAAAGACTGTTAGTAGTATTGTTGTTTATTACATTTTAAATAACTTTGCTTTTCCGTTGTTTTTCATATTTCAGAATTTGAGATAAGGTATTGTCGACCGCTAATATAAGGATGTTGTATTATGAAGCCATACAAGGCACTCACCCATGTTTACAGTGATTCAATCAGGAACTGCTGTTTGTTTGTTGGAGTTTTACGTCCCGGCAACATCTAAGGTAAAATCCGGACTCTATGAACTGCAGTCATATGAAGGTCATTCTCTGAAACTGTGCACTCAAGGGTGACATGGAAACGAAAAATGAAAACCTTCCAAATAATAGCAGAAAACACTCCAAATAATAGCAGAATTCATCTCGGTACGAAGGTTTACATATTGTGCATATGTGAGAGTTGAAAATAACCCACCCAAAACCATTTTTCTTTTCGATTTTCGATGTCATACAAATTGAGCAATACATTAATATCGCCGATGTAATATCGAAATCAAACACATATGCAAAACATCATTTTAAAATAGATATCAAATTAAAACAAGATTTGATTGATTACAACTAAGAAAATAAGATTGTCTTCCAAGAAAATATCTTTATTTTAAGGTGTTTATAAAATAATAATTTTGGGTAAAAATACATATCAAATTAAAACAAGATTGTATTGATTACACCTAAGAAAATAAGATTGTCTTCCAAGAAAATTTCTTTATTTTAAGGTGGTTTTTCGTTTATATAAAGTTTGGGTAAATGCATGATGTCGAGTTTAAATTCTCACATTTCAAACTTAGCACAAGTTCATCCAAACATAATGTTGATACATTTTGTATGAGAGATTAAATACATCTAGTCTTGCTAACATACTTAACACACATAGGCAACAATAACTATTCATCTCGCAACCAACAACAAAAATAAACTTATCACCATCGTAACATGGAAACCAAACATGTGGTACCCAGTTTGGGAGAACAATCCATGTACCAACAGAGTGAAGGTGCGATGGTATGTCGGGAAAACCTGCGGTGGAGCCATAATGCTGTGTCTTGTCAGAAGCATGCAGCGCCACCATGCTCTACCACCCAGTGCATGCTTGGTTGCATTACACTCAGTTAACACCAAAGACCCTATAATACTAAGACGGCTCACTCCCTATCTCTCCCATGGTAATGCAAATTTTGCAGTGCCAGCTTGTGGTGGGTTTGATCAGCCCGGCTGTAAACACATACAATTATATTATACATGAAATACATGTATGAATACACATCAATATGAAATTGCTATGAACAAATACACATCATCATCAGCATCATCATCAGCATTGCCATCATCACACATCTTTCACATTCATATATACATTTATACATATAATATAGCACTTGTTTAACCAAGAGAACAGCCAGCACACCAAGTGGTGGGTTTGATCATTTTGATTACACAGTACAGGCTGAGTGAGCCGTCTTAGAATTATAGGGTCTTTGTTAACACCCTGTCACTCAATAACTTACCATTACAGCACTGGAACCGTTCCCACGTTGATGGCACTTTTGGTGGCAAACTAATGACACAGCGCCCCGCCAGATGGCAGTTATGTGACGTTATATTTGTTATTTATTTGTTGTTTCTGTTGTTGCAATGCCTCCATGAAGGGCCTGCGGGGGTGGAATTTAAAGCAAATTGAACTGTGCAGACATTCTGTAGATTAACACAAAGCCAAGGCAGAAATAACCTGATAGGGATTGATACAATTATGTCAGAATGCTAAATATAGACTGTAGACCGGCTTTGTCAGACTGACTAAACATTTTCATATTTATCCCAATGCATGACGTCATTCTCTGAAGTCTTTCGCGACAAAGCTTGTCCCAATCGGGACATGGTGCTAAATATAGATCTTCAGTCTGTTTTTCCTTAATTGAGTACTCGTAGTAGTAGTAATATGTGCATAACTAGTTATTCTATACAATACCAGCATGACATCATCCACGACTCGGTTCTAAATCCGCCTTAGATCAACTCAATCATCATCGTGGGGTCGTGGGTTCGAACCCTGGTCGAGTCAAACCAATGACTTAAAAATTGATACTTGTTGCTTCCTAACCTGGCACTCGACATTATTAGGATAGGGCAAGGACTGGTTTGCTCAGTGTCAGCATAATATGACTGAGTGGGATATCAGGTCATGGTGCTGGCGGCCTGGTCTTCCAGTGGGGCAGCACTATAAAGTCGTCATGAGTACGCACTGTCACAAGTGTGAACCCGTCCTGATATGACCTTAGATGTTGCTAAGACGTAAAACAACAACAAACAAAACATCATCTAATTGCAATAGGTACTCTCTCAACCATCATTCACACCTTACCACATTATGACTCCCTCCTAATCCCCTCTCCTGTCCTCTCCCACCTTCATCGTGAGCCTTTCTTCTATCCATTCCCATCCTCACCCCAATCCAATCTCATCCTGTCCCTCATTCATAGTAATCCGTTCCACTTTCCCCTCCAACCGCCATCCTAATCCGTTCCCCTCTCCTCTCCACCTTCATCACTAATCCCTTCCCCCTCTCATCCCAAACCCCTCTGCTGTCACCTTCATCTCAATCCCCTTCCCCTTTCATTCCAAACCCCTCTCCTCTCACCTTCATCCCGATCCCCTCTCATTTCACTACCATTGTTTCCTGTCTCCACTCTCCCCTCGCACTGTCATCATAATCCCCTCCACTCTCCACCCTCGCCTCCATCCCAGCCCTTTGCTGTCTCCACTCCCACTCACCTTAACCCCCATCTCCTTCCCTCTTCCTTTCACCCTTCATTCTGTCACCCTTCTCCTCTCCTCTCCCATGTTCATGCTCAACCCTTCCCTGGCCCACATTCATTCTAACCCCTCCCGCCCTCCCTAACACCTTGGACCCTTAGGCTTTAATTCTCAATGTCTCTCTCTCCATTCCATCATCATCCTCTCTCTCCATTCCATCATCATCCTCTCCCCTCCCCTGCCCAACCGCCCGCCTCCATCCTGACCCCCGTCACCTCTCCCCATTCCCACCTTCCTACTCCTCCCACCCCACCCACCAACATCCCCCTCCTCCTCCCCATCCCCGCTACTACCAACTGCCTGCATGAATCCTCTCGGACAGCGCCAAGCATCAGTCTGCGTCTGTCTTAATGCCTCTACCAGAACGAATGGCCGAGTGAGTTGAGCTTCCATATCCGGTTTTGGGAGATCGGGGAATCTGAACTCATGGGTTTTCAGGGTTCAAACCCTGGTCGTGTCAAACCAATGACTTAAAAATTGATAATTGTCCCTTCCTAGCCAGGTGGTCAGCCTTATTAGGCTAGGGCAAGGAGTGGTTGGTTGGCTCAGTGTCAGGATAATATGTCTGAGTCGGATATCAAGTCATGGTGCTGGCGACCTGGTATCCCAGTGAGGCAGCACTATAAAATTCGCTACGAGTGTGCACTGTCACAAATCGGTACCCGTCTTGAAATGACCTTAGATGTTTCTAGGTCGTAAAACAACAACAAGCTAACAAACTTAATGCCCTTAGTTGCTGATACTGGTTGTCTGAGAACGCCCAGGGTAGTTGCTGTGTAATCAGATATCGCCCACAATGTGCAGCTGGTTGTCCCTAATGGCGACCAGCCCGTGGCCCGTCTCCATGCACCACTTAGCGGCCCTGCTCCCTTACACCAGGCTGCCCTTGGCGCCTCCACACTCCCCTCACCCGCCTCCACCCCACCTCCCTCATCCGCCCCCACCACGCTCCCCTCACCCGCCTCCACCCCCACTCCCTCATCCGCCTCCTCCACAATCCCCTCACCAGCCTCCACCCCCACCTCCCTCATCCGCCCCCTCCACACTCCCCTCAGCCGCCTCCACCCCACCTCCCTCATCCACCGCCTCCACCCCCACCTCCCCCATCCGCCCCCTCCACACTCCCCTCAGCAGCCTCCATCCCCACCTCCCTCATCCACCGCCTCCACCCCCACCTCCCTCATCCGCCTCCTCCACACTCCCCTCACCCGCCTCCACCCCCACCTCCCTCATCCACCGCTTCCACGCCCACTTCCCTCATCCGCCGCCTCCACACTCCCCTCACCCGCCTCCCTCCCCACCTCGCTCATCCGCCTCCTCCACACCCCCTCATCTGCCTCCACCTCCACCTCCCTCATCCGCCCTCCACACTCCCCTGAACCGCCCCCCACCTCCCTCATCGTCCCCTCCACAATACCCTCACCCGCCTCCACCCCCACCTCCTCATCCCGGCTCCATCCTCATCCGCCGCCTCCACACTCCCCTCACCCGCCTCCACCCCACCTCCCTCATCCTCCCCCCTTCTCCCACCCTCACCCTCCACACCCCCTCTCCTCCACCCCAGCCCCTCCCAATCCCCACCTCCCTCACCACCGCCTCCACCCCCACCTCCACCATCCGCCTCCTCCACACTCCCCTCACCGCCTCCACCCCACCTCCCTCATCCGCCCCCTCCACACTCCCCTCACCCGCCTCCACCCCCACCTCCCTCATCCGCCTCCTCCCTCCCATCCACACCTCCTCACCACACCAGCCTCCACCCCACCTCCCTCATCCACCGCCTCCACCCCGACCTCCCCCATCCGCCGCCTCACACTCCCCTCATCAGCCTCCACCCCCACCTCCCTCATCGTCCTCCACATCCCCCCAACTCGCCTCACCCACATCGCCCCTCCACCGCCTCCACCCCACCTCCCTCATCCGCCGCCTCCACACTCCCTCACCAGCCTACAACCCCACCTTCTCCCATCCCCAACTCCTCATCCTCCTCCTCCACACCCCCTCACCAGCCTCCACCCCCACCTCCCTCCACCGCCTCCACCCCCACCTCCATCCGCCCCCTCCACACTCCCCTCATCAGCCTCAACCCCCACCTCCTCATCCACACCTCCATCCCCACCCCCTCATCCGTCCCCTCCACATCCCCTCACCCGCCTCCACCCCCACCTCCCTCATCCACCGCCTCCACCCCCACCTCCCCATCCGCGCATCCCCACACCTCCTCACACTCCCCTCACCCGCCTCCACCCCCACCTCCCTCATCCACCGCTTCCACCCACCTCCCATCCGCCCCCTCCACACTCCCCTCACCCGCCTACATCCCCACCTCCTCATCCACCTCCTCCACACTCCCCTCACCTCCCCACCCCCACTCCTCTCATCCACCGCCACTCCCACCTCCCTCATCCGCCCCCTCCACACTCCCCTCACCCGCCTCCACCCCCACCTCCCTCATCCGCCTCCTCCACAATCCCCTCACCCGCCTTCATCCCCACCACCCTCATCCATCCCCTCCACAATCCCCTCACCTGCCTCCACCCCCACCTCCCTCATCCACCGCTTCCACTCCCACCTCCCATCCCCCTCCACACTCCCCTCACCCGCCTCCATGCCCACCTCCCTCATCTCCGCCTCTCCACACTCCCCTCACCCGCCTACAACCCCACCTCCCTCATCCGCCTCATCCACACCTCCTCAACCACCTCCATCCCCACCTCCCTCATCCGCCTCCACCACACCCCCTCATCCGCCTCCACCACCACCTCCCTCATCCGACGCCTCCACACTCCCATCAGCCCCTCCACCCCCATCCACCAGCCCCTCCACCTGCCTCATCCTCCGCCTCCACACTCCCCTCATCCGCATCCACCCCCCTCATCCAGCTGCCATATAATATGGCCGCCGGCTGTCAGTGTTATTATCCACGATTACAGCATACCCGCCCCCTGGCGGGCAATCTCATATTCCCCTATAAGAGGAGTGGCGTAGTGGGAACGAGGTTAGACAAGGCGCATGGGGTTCCCGTTGAGACTAGTAACTTCAGTAGGTACACGTTTGTGGGTGTGTGGCAGGGTGTAGGGGGGTGTAAGGGGTTGGGGTGGTTGAGGTTGGCGGTGGTGGTGGAAGCTAGATCTGGCCAATGCCAGGCTAGGTTGCACAAGCATAAATGTGTTAAGTCATTGGTACCCAAGTATCTATCAGATTCAGAGCTAACCACCTGTGTATCCGATGTACCCAAATGTGTATCCGATGTACCCACATGTATATCCGATGTACCAATTATGTATCCGATGTACCCAAATGTGTATCCGATGTACCTACCTGTGTATCCGATGTACCCACATGTGTATCCGATGTATCCACATGTGTATCCAATGTACCCACATGTGTATCCGATGTACCCACATGTGTATCCGATGGACTATCCTGTGTATCCGAGTACCCACATATGTATCCGATGTATCCCCCTGTACATCCGATCCGTCACATATTTATCCGATTATACACACGTTTAGCAGATGTATCCAACTGTGTATCTGATGTACCCACCAGTGTATCCGATGTACTCACATGTATATCCGATTACTAACCTGTGTATCCAATGTATCCACATATGTATTCGATGCATCCACATGTGTATCCAATGTATCTACATGTGTATCCGAGGTACACACATGTGTATTGATGTACACCCATGCATCCGGTGTACCCTCTTGTGTATCCGATGTATCCTCCTGTGTATCCGATGTATCCTATTATACCCACATATGAACCCACCGTTATAGAATGTCCATGGTATTGGAGTGGGGGGGGGGGGGGGGGGTAAGCACGCACATAAACTATCCCTCACTGAGTAAAAGGAAACCCAGATGAATATAAAATGCATGATTGTGTTACAGTATAAATTATGCTTTTAAGTGCTATGATAATTTTATAGATGTCTAATAAAAGTCCCATTTTTGCATGTCAAACTCTTCTTTGTTTAATGTAAATTACCTAAGGTTCTAAAATGAGACGCCATAACAGATTTGATACAAAATAAATAAAGGTTGTCCCATCTTTCTGAGAGCAGATGTAACTCTTTAAAATTTAAATGCTACGATATTTGTTGTTAAATTATGTTGACAATAGTTCGGACCAAAAAGGGTTTCTCAGTGCAAACTCATTTGAACGATTCAGCTGCAAGAGGGGGTGTTTAAAGCTGCATAGTCTGATGAAAGCATCACATTTAAAAACCAAAACACTTAACGGTAACTGTACCCATAATAGTATGACAGTTTTCTTAGCTCATAATACTGAACGTATTATGGCTAACGCGCTAATCTCCTTCATAATGTACTCATATGCCCTATGGCCCATAACGCTGAATGTATTATGGCTAACGGGCGAATCTCCTTCATAGTGTACTCATATGCCCTATAGCCCATAAAACTGAACGTATTATGGCTAACGCGCTAATCTCCTTCATACTGTACTCATATGCCCTATAGTCCATAATACTGAACGTATTATGGCTAATGCGCGAATCTTCTTCATACTGTACTCATATGCCCTATATCCCATAATACTGAACATATTATGGCTAACGTGCGAATCTCCTTTATAATGCACTCATATGCCCTACCTATGTACTCGTTGAACTACCTATTTACAATGTAATGTAAACGGCTGGAAGACCAGTGCTTCAGTACTGAATGAATGTATATATGTTCCGATGAATAAACCATTTTAAAACAACAACAAATTTGCTGCTGCATAGAAAGGGTCAGTAAGTGAATTTAAGAGAACCTGCTACTGCTGAAGTCTATGTTGTCAGAATCTTGCTGTGTATGCCAACAATTAATTTTCCTTTTTTAAAACTTTAAATATCTCCACAAAGTTAGTAATTTCAGTGTAAGATGGATTATTAGAAGCAGGATAATGCATTTAGCTTAGAAATTATCAGGCAGAATCACAAAAACCACCAGACTATGCAACTTTAACCAGGAGTCATAATACATCATTAACCTCAGGTTGACTGCTTTGCTGGAGGCTTCCATAACCAGCTGCCGTGTACAACTTTTTCAAACCTGTGTATTATTCACCTAAGCCAAGCTAAAAATATTACTGGCACATCCCAGCCAGTTTTTGTTTGGTGCATTAGTTGTTTAAGCAGGGGAAATTCCAATCACAGCCTTCCTCATTCCACTGCTCCTTGCGCTATCCTAATAATGCCGAGTGGATGGCTAGGATGTATACATGTTTAAGTCATTGGTTTGACTCCACTAGGGTTCAAACCAACAATCCCACGATCTACCAACATGGGAGATGGAGGCTCTAACTCATTCGGCTATCCCGTCTGGTTTGGCACATTACAAACCTTTAAAATTACATAGTCCGATGAAAACATCAAATTTTTAAATTACTAGTAGGATATTAACGTGTAAAACAAACCCACAAAAAGGTTAGATACTGGTGACTTATTTACACTTTCTTGCTACAATGGAATACTAAATCAATTTAATAGAACCTATTACTGCTGAAACCTATGTTGTCCCAATTTAGATGTGCACATTAAATAAAATCTTTTGCAGGTTTTCACGTAAACTATTTGCAAAGCTACGCATTTGAAATATAATTTGCTTCAACTTAAAACCATCTGAATGTGCACCTTAAAATGTTACAAAATATCGGAAAAGTCAAACCGTGAGAAAGCAAATAAATCTACCTGAGCTTATCATTGGAATGATTTACAACTATTTGTTCCAATTAACTAATAACTTCTTAAATGTTTAACTTAAATTTATTTTTAAATTATCAAAACCATTTGTAAAGTCTACGGCTGGAATCTGTGTTTGTGTAGGCAGGCTATAATGAAATCAATACAGGCAAGAAGAGAAAGGAAGAGTATAATGAATGAAAGTAGAGAGAGAGACAATGCCCTCAGGTTTATTATTATATAGTGGTACATGGATCTGGTATGGCATACGGCATATGGTATGGCATACCATCCGGTGTGGCTGCTTGGCCACCACCTGCCTGAGCTGAGTGTGTGCTGATCCGTGACTCACAGAGAGTGGAGGGGGTAGTGGGTAGAGCTCCAAGTGCCCCTTACACACTATCTCTAGTGCCTCGTTCACACTATCTCACTAATACACAATGACTATTGACCATGAGTAAAGTATCACCAGCAACTACATAAATACATTCATGCACCTGGCACTATATACCATTTACCATTATAGACCATTTGCATTCCCCCACCAATGCGTTTTATCAGAATATTTTACACATTTATTGATGACGTGGAGTATTCTCATCTTACTTCGAGTTTCCTATCCTACACAATGTATTCCATAGACCCGTCCTGATATGACATTATATGTTGCCAGGATGTAAAACTCCAACAACCAACCAGCGTCCATAGGTGTCATATTACACGTGAAGGTCAACCAGTTTACTTTCCTTTGATGTTGACGCTTTCCTGAATACTTTCCTTTTCCAACAGAATCAGTGAATTCTTACGCGACAGGAGTACCATGTATCGTCACATTTGGGGGTGATAAACCTTTTTGCATCACATGGCAATATGATACAATCAAGTTTATCCCATGCAATTTAAACTTGCATCACATTTGTTAAACCAAAGACTGACCTTCATTTGATCCTGCATGACACACTTAGCTACTGGTGCACTTCCGTGACTCAGTATGATTGTGGTGCTGCTTATGGTGCTGTCACATTATGACGTTTCTCGCCAATGCGCGTCGGCGTGTGTCACTTTTTGGCGAAACGTCGGGAGACGTCTGGAAGCGTTACGCGGGCATTAGGCGCACGTTGGTATTCATTGATGGACGGCGATGGTCGGTGAGGCGCATCAGGCTATCGGCAAAGTTACTTTCAGCTTGGAACGACGCACCAGTGCCAACACTATGGGGACGGTAGACGCACATCAAGATCCGTTGGACGCGCTGGAATAACATTATGCGAATGCTATGCACACACCGCACGCACATGACGGTCATTCCCACACGTTGCGCCAAATTGTTGCTTTGTTGCTTTACATCCCAGCTACATCTAAGGTCATATCAGGACGGCGCGCCAAAGCTTTTTTGTTTTTTTTCTCACGCCTCGATATACGTTACCACAACGTCGGCTGCATGCTACCTACATGTTCCGCTGACGTCAAACTTGTTCGAACCGCGCCAACAAGTTTTACTTTTTTCGACTTTTTTGCGCGTTGGCGGCACGCCGGCGAGATACGTCGTAGTGTGACAGGACTATTAGAAGGAAACTCTAAATCAATTTAATAGAACATGCCTGATACCTATATTGTCCACAGTATTTTGACATCCACGCCAAAATTAATTTATCATGTTTTTAACTCAAATATATCCACGGTTAGCGACATATAACAACATATAATTCAGGATAATTTGAAGTAGATTGCAATGATCAGCTTGCTATAATTAGTTATCTTAAAATATGGCAGACAATGAAACTTTAGTTGAGATGTGTTTTTATTTTTAAAGATAATAATCCAAATTTAAGTGGAATTTTAGATGGGGGGTTTGCCCTCTTTTTAAAGGGAATAATCCATGCATGCCGGATGAATGCTTCTACTTAAAGATTAATTAAATCCCCTCCAGCTTGTTGTTTTGGTGTTTAAATAAGGCTTAGGATAAACACATGAAAACAGACTCAAATCTGGGAATTAAACTGACAAAATGACTGCCTTGGGATTGCCGTCTTGATGTGTCAATATCACCCAAATTCCAATTCTCACCCATGTATTAGTGCTTCGTTATGTTTCTCATTTGAATATAGACAACACCAATTCAGTGCAAGTTCTCACCCATCTATTACTAATTTATTATACATACCTTCCTTTCCTCTATTTGTATTCCGATTATAGACAAATTTAATGTATGCAAGGTATGTAATGTATGTAATGTATGTACTGTATGTAATACATGTAATGTATATAATGCATGTAATGTATGTAATGTATGTAATGCACATAGTGCATTTACTGCATGTAATGCATGTAACGTATGTAATGTATGTAAGGTATGTAATGTATGAAATATATGTAATGCATGTACTACATGTAATGTATGTAATGATGCAATACATTCAATGCATGTAATACATGCAATGCATTTAGTGCATGTAATGCATGTAATGCAGGTACTATATGTAATGCATGTAATGTATGTAATGTATATAATGTATGTAATGTATGTAATGTGTGTAATGTATGTAAGGTATGTAATGCATGTAATGCATGTAATGTATGTACTGCATGTCATGTATGTAATGCATGTACTTTATGTAAGGTATGTAATGGTTGTAATGCAAGTTATGTATGTAATGCGTGCAATGTATGTACTGCATGTAATGTATGTAATGTATGTAATGTATGTAATGTATGTAATGTATGTAATGTATGTAATGCATGTACTGCATGTAATGTATGTAATGCATGTGATGTATGTAATGAACATAGTGTGTGTCATGTACTTAATGTATATACTGTATGTAATGTATGTAAGGTATGTAATTCATGTACTACATGCAATGTATGTAATGGTGTAATGGTGTAATGTATATAATGCA